>JAAAKQ030512911.1:2136-14595 GCA_010016005.3 Zanna intricata
ATAAACATTTTCAATTGTCAATCTCCCAATATTCTGGTCGAGCCACGAACATGCGACAATATTAAGATGAAAATTATCTAAATAATAGTACAACGATTAAATAAAACTGTAATTCTTATGCTGATGATCAAAACTGGTCGGTGATTTGTAGCGGGCAAAATATGATAATATATCATAAAAATATAAATTAATTGGGTCATGACGTTATCACGTTCTTCATCTCTTATAACAGTACAAGAAACTGTTAACAATTATTTTTTTCAAAATTAGCCTAGATTGGTTAATACACCGAATTATAACGTATTTGATGTTATTTTCTTGTAAAAAAATGGTAATTAAATTTTACATTTAATTATCATTTTACAGTGGTAACTGATGAAAAATTAATTAAATTTTACAGTGTAATCAATTAGTTTACCTAAATTTTAATATTAAAATTTAATTTAATTTTAATATTATATATTTAAGTTAATTTTTATATCCAACTGAAACAAAGTACTTTTCTTAGATTATGTGTTTACTAGCACTCGTAAATAATGGAATGCTTGATTAAATATGTAATTGCATGTTTGTAATATGAAATGATCATCACGTGTTACAAAAAACATTAACATTTTTATGATCTGTGTACTAAAAATTTTTCCAAGTAATTAAAATTACTTTCATTTCATGTAATTAATTTAGACAGGGAATGAATAGTTTCAGAATTTAATTATACATTAATTAAAATAATTATACAATATTATCAAAGTTATAAAATAATAAAAACATATGTCGTAAAACAATGTAATAATTATATTGATCGCTTATTGAACTTCCTGATTTTCTGACCGTAATTTTTAGGTAATTAAAAACTTATAAATTCATACTTTATGTCTGGTACATACACATTCATGACATGAACATGACATTCAAGACATGAACATTCATAACAATAAAAAAAATTGAAAAGTAAAAGCACAACAAAACAAAGCTTAATAAATCTCGATTCAAAGAATACAACAAAGGGGTATTCACACTTGTAGATGAGTCTGTACCGTATTAGTATCATATTAAGAAAAAACATGTTAAAATATAATTATAAATTTGTACTCTATTTCATTGTATTATATTTTCTCTTGTAGCTATTGTTTATACTATCCCTACCCTTGGCGACTGTCAAAAGTACTTTTGGTTTATGATTTATTGATATAGAATTGTGTACAAGCTTGATTGGATGAAAGCCATTACTCTCCATAGCATCTAGAGATGATAGAGGTCATCTAGGAATTACGTAAGCATAAAATTAAGGTTTTGTAGCCTTGTCTCAGCCACATGTATTTCCGCCCGAATTATAAAAATCCCTTTCCTCAATTCTTACGTAATGCTTAATTCAATAATAAAATTTTTATGAAGTAGAATTAAAACGACATTTTCTTTTATGCAAAACAAATTTTAGGATTCCCATCTTTTCTATTGCTTACTATAAGAAGTATCATAAATATTTTCACTTTTGAAATAATTAAATGATAAAAATATTTAAATAGCTTCTGTTTCCGGAGTATTAATGCTGATCTGAGTTCGACAGTCAGTTTGGACGTGGCTATTGCACTATTGAGTACAAACATTATGACACAAGAACTTCGAGAGAGTAAAAACCTACTAATCGATTGAGTTTGTCTTAATCACTAAAAGAATTTTGTTATGATATATTTAGAATTTTTTTAACAACAAAGTATGTTATTTCATAAAATGGATTTTACTGTAGTTTAAAAAATAGAAATAAGTTATCAATAATTGTGTTATCATAAAAATTTGTGTTAATTATTTTAAGAAGAACATCTATCCTGGACTGAACTCAATTTTATTCGGTGACTTTATAACATAGGTGCAATTAAGTTATTAGGGAATGTAGAATATTCAGTCGATTAGAGCGCGGTATTAGAGATTTATCAAGGAATTGCTAGCGGATTTTTAATGTTTCATAAACCTAACCAGAAAAAAATAAAAAAGGTCGAAAAAATCTACATCGCTTTTGTCGAAACTTGTACGCTAGCCTCCTGTACCTTTTAAAATAACGAAGAAGGCAATAAGTTTTTTGTGCCAGTATTTTGCCTTGTTCTGGTAGAAAATGTTCAACATTATACATTCAAGTAAGTTAATATTCTATGTACGGCATATTATTTTTATCAGACTCCAAAATACAGTGACTTTAGAGAAATAATGACTAATTAAACTTCGGGGAACTATCGACTTACTTTGCCCACTTTTAATTATTAATTAAAATAAGTAATTTCAAACTAAAATTTTGTAATGAATCTTCTTATAAATTCCCAATTGCTGAGGCATGCATTCAAAATCGTTGTGTGGATCCGCTTCAAAAATTTTGCGCCCTTATTTGATCTCTAAAAAACTTTCTGTACATGAATATTAGAAGATCTATAAAAATATCAAACGTATGAAAATGTAATTCATGTTTGTTTTTACGAAAACAAAGGTCTTCACAACTTATTTTCGGTATTCATCGATTTTCACAAAATAAAATTCACAGCTTCAGATTCGTCTTCTAAAATGTATCGTACGAAAACATAATCTTTCATCTCTAATCATACTGATTAGAATTACCATTCTTGATGTGAATATACTTACTTGTCAAAAATATAAACTCTTTTGTCAAATCTTTTTAACCAAATCTTCTATAAAACTTCACCTAATCGATAGACGTTGTGCAGATGAAACATAAACCCGGCAAGTAATAATCTCTGTAGGAATAACTTTTGAATTTGAAGAAATTTTTATTGATTAACTAACTTCAACTTAAATAAATTACGTAACAGAATTGAATTAGTTACAACAATATTGAAAAAAAAAAATTATTCTGGTCCTACCTGAGCCTGATTTATTGCACCATATCCAACTTCATTCTTTTCTACTTCCAGCTAAATTTCGAGTTCCTGAGGTAGCTCCCGTTTCCTTTTAGATGGTCTAAAATTTTTCATTTTTACCTATCCCTTTTCTTTAAATATTCTATTGATCCTTCTAACTCTATTTGATTAATCATTCTCCTCTCATGATATGAACCAGGCAAATTGATTTCATATTCTGACCCTTCTAATTAACCTTCCACTCTGTTTCACTCTTCTCATTAATTCTCCATTGTTCACTCTGACTATCTATTTAATCTTCTCCTATTTCTTCTGATCCTACATTTCAAATGCTTCCAGTCTTTCTTTCCTCTTTTAGCGTCCGGATTTCTCATTCATTACAGAAACCTAACTCTTCCCAACGTACTAACTCAAGTTACACTTGAATTTATTGTATACCTAACAGTAATTGTTCCTTTCTATAAATGTTTCCATATCCATCGATATTCTAGTTTTTTATTAACCAATTTCAAAAAAGAAGGAGGTTATCCATTCGGCTCTACTTTTATTTTATTTCATGTATGTTACGCAATATCTTCAACGTTTGTAAACCAATTTTGATAATTTTTTTTTTTCTTAATCGAAAGATTATATTTTCACAGTGATCCCATATAAATTTTAACCAAATCCGATGACAAATTTAGATAAAATAGAAAAAAACTCAACCGCTCGACCCAGTACAGTGTTGTTCTCTGTTTCCTGAAGGATATTAATAACAGTTTATATAATCTTTGTTCTGAACAATTATAATTACTGGCATTAAAAATGATTGTTATACTAATGACAACAGAACAACCTCATTCGGTTTGTAGGTTTTTACGCTTTCAAAATTCTAGTGACATTGAACGTTTAACAAATCTAACCAGATAAAAATAAAAAAAGGACACAAAAATCTAATCGCTTCTGTGGAAACTTGTACACCGCCTCCTATATCTTTTAAAATAACGAAGGAGGTAATAAGTTGGGTGCTAAAGAACAAGCACTAAAGCGGCAGCTAAATAAACGCAGCGCGTTTTATATGTATAATATGTTGGCTGATACCGACTTCAAAAACAGTAGTTTGTTGTAAATATTTTTACTTTAGTTAATAAATAAAAATATAATTATTTGTAACTTTTTATTACTATTATTTTTTGAAATTAGTTTTTACTTTTATTTTTTTTTTTATTTTCACTTTTGTAATTTTCATTTAATAGGTCACTGGAGCATCATTAATTAACACAAATTAATTTAATTAAACTAATAATTATTCATGGAAACATTATTTAAGAACAGAAATAAATCTCATTAAAATAGTTTATAAAAACCATCCACAGGTAACTTAAATAATGTAGACCTATGAATAAATACATATCTGCTCTGCCTAAAAATATTATAAATAAATAAGATTCCCGTAGTTAAAATTCTTTGTCGTTTGATGGAGTAGAAAATGATACGATACAAATTTCGGACTTCAAATCATGGACTAAATTGAAATTTTGTTTTTAATTTCTAGTTGTAAAATTTAAAATTATATAATAGTAATCCTTTGACACTTTATAATAGTCTATATTATTTATTATTTAAATATTAGTTTACATTCTTTAGACTTTTGGCGCATAATAATAACCACAAAAAAATAAATCGATCAAAATATTTTTTCTTTATCGAATTAATGGTAACGCGCACCCTTCGTGTAATAAGAGTCAAACTTATTCATATATTAATGACATATTTTAAACCATTATTATATAAATTAATAGTTATTATTAAGACTTACAAACAAAACATTTAGCCGAAACTACTATCGAAAATTATGAAAAACCTGTAATATTCAGACAAACAACTTATTTTGGTAGTCCTATGTCATCCTGCAACTTTCATAAAAAGTTACATAAATCGATTGTAGCATAATTTTGAACAGAGATTTCCCATGCAGATCGATATTTCAGCGAACAATAAAAATAATTCTTACAGGCTATGCTGCATAATTTGGTAGTATTGCATAAAGAATATTTCTAACTGATTGAGATGATAAATTATGAAATAACATATTTAAATTAAACCATTTTTTTTATGCACAATTATGACAATGTTTTTTCAACTTAATTAAAATTTTCTTCACCTTCCTGGATTACCTTCGATTAAAAAATTTCTTTCACTATTTTAAAGATTACTATTACTCGAGTATCGTAGATTATACATTAAATATACCAGATCCCAAACTTCACTTTCTTTGGTACTCCTTCATTGAGAATAAAAGTTGCATTTTTGTAACAGAGCGAATGTTTATTACACACTTACTAATCTTTAAAATCTAACTCTAAGAGACCAGAAAAATAAAATCATTAGCGCTAATGAAAAGATTTTAAACTTCCAAAAGATGATCCTCTCTGATCCGAACCCTCCACCACGATTTATTCTATTAACAATTTAAAAAAACTCCGTTTTTGTTTACCATAAAATTTTCTACTTTAATAAGTATAAATTACACAGGAGAAGATAAAATTCAAGCCTTTTACCCCTCTAATAAAGAAATGGTAATATCTATTACTTACAAGATTACTATAAAAACTGAAGTATTGAAATATTTAAACTTTAATTTCTCAGAATGTTTTCTTTTTCAAAAAAAAAACAAAAAAATTAAAAAAACTTAGGGGATAAGAAGATCCCCTAAGCTTAGGCTTTGGGGGAGGCCTTCCCTCCCCCAAAGCTCTCATGCCCTCTAGACTTACCAGTTAACAAAAGTTGCAATTCGGGGATATCACAAACATTTTTTTCCAAGTGTTTTATCTTCAGAAAAAGAAAAAATAACCTAGTCCTAAAGATTTTTACATCTCCTTATCTCCTAAAAGATTCTAGCGTCCTAATCTCGTCAAATACAAAATTTAAATATTGTAATATCTGAACTAATATTTTTCAAAATGTTATAGTGTACATATTCTTATAATGTTAAATGTAAATATTCTTCTGAATACATGTCCAAGAAAATCAAACGTTATTCCAAATGGTTGTTAGATGCCCAGCCCTCTCAAATAAACTTGAATTATTGAGATAATCCAACAGATTTTATAAAGATATAATTTTCAATAAGAAAAAAATAATAAATAATGGTTTCTAAAATTTTCACGTTCACTTGCCTGCTATGAGCTTCTAATCCTTAGTTTCTAAATTATTAAAAATATAGTGAATTGTGATATTGGAAACATGCTTTTTCAAAATGTGTTTTACTTTCAGAAATATATTTTGTAAAATATACAGAAGAAAAGATTCAGAACTTTTTGTTTCCGTAAGACACATATTCTAGCCCCTTCAGTTAATAAACATTTAAATTATGGTGTTTATATAGTTTGTTTAAAAGTGATATATTCTCTTCAGCACAAATTAAAAAACTAAAGCTAAAGAACAAATTCAGGGTTTCTTATTCTCTTAATCAGAGTTTCTTATTTCTTGTTCTCTTAAGTGTCCATCCCCCTTAGCTCTCATGAATAAATAAATATTTAAATATTGCAGTATTGAAACTTTTGTTTTTAAAATTGTATTCTGACTTCAGAAGAAAAAACACTATGTTTCCAAAGAAATTTAGACTCTTCTCTTCCAAGGGTTTCTAACTTTTTTTTTTTGGTTTCGGGAACCAACTAACTATGATCATTTAGAACTACTGGAAATTTGTAGCATGTGAAAAATGCCATCCCTAACCGTGATTTGTACCCGGGACCTCCAGATGAAAGAAAGGTCGAGAAACTACCACTCCGGGACGGAGAACAGCAACAGATTTTTTTCTTTTCAAAATTGAATGTTTGGTATTTAAGCCCTTCTTTTTCAAAGCTCCATTTTTCTTAAGAGCTCTTAAAAACTTTATTATCTCTGAAGTTTAAGTTAAGATTCTCAGCCAGGTAGTCTCTGTAAATACGTTATTTGAAGTTCTGTATTACATGAAGTGCTTTAAACCCGTTAATTGATAAAATATTTATCTTGTGATATCAAAATAATTTTAGCCTACATAATTTTTCGAGGATACATAGAAACCTCAGTGATGTCAAACAGGTCATGGAACCCTTGAAACTTTATTTTTCAATTAAGTAAAACAAATTAATTATTTCCCGCCTTCAAATTTTTCTAAAAACAGTTTAATATTGGAATTATTTTTTCCCAAAATTTCTGTTTTTAGATGTTACCTATTCAGTTGTGTCAATAATATACAACTGTGTAAATGTTATGCAACTGCAACTGCTGTGATGCAACTGTGATATTGAGTTGTATAAATGCTATTTGACTAATTTAACACTCCTTCCCACAACATTTGTTTTTTTATATAAGTTATGAAAACTATAATGCATTGCAAACAGCATTAAATTAACATTTGAGAAAGTTAACAGTTATTGAGACTATACATATATAGGAATAAACTGTTGTGCCTGTATTATTATATTATAAATATTCATATCTGAGTATTTAAAAAAAAAAACCTGATGGTATTGACTCATTAGATTCCCATTTTTATTATGTCTACCAGTTTATTACATTTTTTACTAAATAACAGCAGAAGAAGTTTTAATAAAATTTTATTGATAATTAATAATAAACTATGTGTGATTAAGAATTCTCTTTCAATGTAAATTTTTTTATAAAATAACATTCCCGCCTAACTACTTTAAAATTTTCTGCTCATAATAAAGGATTTAAAAAAATTGTTTTCTTTCATTTCTATTTAGTTCTACAAATTTTTTTCTGGGAGAATATATTCTGGTTTTATGAATAACGGCACTTCTAGACCACTATCCAGCTGAAATGAAGTACTCCTGCAAGTAATTAGATGAAAAAAAAACTTATAAAATGGGCTCCAAAATCAAGTCAGTAAAATTTATACTAAATAATCTTGAATCAATATTTCAACAAATGATCAGAGGGTATAACAAATTTACATTAAATAGTGATATTAACTTATTTAACATCGGGAAGAATAGAAGATCCTGTTAATATTACTCTTTGTAATCTAGGGTTCTCTTAATTATTTTATTTTAATAACCATCCAGCACAGCTCATTCTTTGATTATTATTATTTGATTAAGAATATTAAACATAAGTTATTTATCCCAACAGACATTCTTGAAATTCAATATGTGCAATAGCAAAAAAAATCAGTTAATCAGATCGACCTAAGAGCTCAAGAGGATTTAGCATATACCGGTAAAAATACAACGACATTCTTCTCAAATATTAAAATTCTTCTGGAACATTTAAAAACTTTTCTTCTCTATAGTAGTTGATAGTTGATAGTTTTAATTAAGTATTTAAGCCACTACAGATAAATACATACCACGATCGATGGAAAGTGTGAATAGCTTTGTTTTTGTAGCTTTCTATTTCTGTTACTGTGATTAAACTCCTGAGATATTTTGTGACCAATAATTATTTTCTTAAATATTTGTTGTGTATTACAATTTTGTGGCGTAAATAATAAAAATCATATTTTTATTTACAAATAATAATTCACCGAGTTATAAAAATTGTTTTTATTCAAATTTTACTTATAAAACATAACGTAACAAACCTTACCTGACAGAAATAGTAATTTCAAGAACGTGGACTGAAATTCGAGTTATGTTAAAAATAAAGAAAAGAGTACTTTTTTTAAAGACAAACTTCAGTGGTGAAATGAAATTTTAAAGGCTCACAGTAAGACATTGGTAAATAAAATAAGACCACCCACAATTTTTTACCATTATTATTAATTGTAAAAAATTAATAAATTACAATTATTATTAGTAATAATAAAAAATAAACAAATTTAAAAATAATAAACGTAATAACAATTACAAAATTAATAATTAGTAATTTACAATTATTAAGGTGTGTTGTTAAGGTTCAAAATCACAAAATACTTGTCCTACATGTAGGATACCAAATATAATTATACAGTCGTGTTGCAGAAGTAAAATTGTGGCACATTTTCCTGGTACATTATCTTGCTCTACGGTAGCTAGAACAAATTATTGCATAATATACTTTTTCTATATTTCTAGTTTAATATTTTGTATATTTATAAGTTCTGATGAAACAAAGATCTCTATGAAAGAATGGGATACTAAGTAATAATAATATTACATACAAACACACACACACACATACACACAATTTTAATAATATTAACTATTAAGCAATAAGTAAATGACTATTCGTTTTTATAAATTATGTAATGAGTTCTTAAAAATACTTGATTTTCCATGGGAAAGAAAATAATTATATTTGCTATAAAACAGTAAAATGTTGTTTATATTGAGTTTCCCCCCCCCCCAAATAATTTCAAACAATTTATTTTTTCCATTTTCTATAAATATTACAATAAGAAACAATCCTCTGTTCATTTTTCTTATGACGCGAAAAAAATTGCAGCTTTATTAGATTTTCCGATAATTATTATCAACAAATAATAATTAATTACTACTAAATAATGAGAAATTAATTATTAGAAACAATAATTTGGTATTGATTGAAACGATTATTATTTATTAGTTTACGTTAAAATAAATAACGAACTAATAAATTATATAATAATTCTTCAAATAAAAAAAATACTTAAACATAAAATAACAAGAATAGTAAAATCTTGGCTACATAGTAATAAACATAAAAAATGTTATCATTACAAGTATTTTTTTTTTGTTTACTGTAAAACACAAATATTATTTTTCGGAAATGAAAAATTTTAATGAATTTATTTAACTGTTGTTTAGTACCAGTTTTATAATTTATAATGTATTGCGGATCCTCTCGCACTCATTCTCATCATCATTTATTTTTATGTTTTTAATTTCAAGATTAGCTGTTGTAAACCTGTTACACACCCTAAACTTTTGTTTTATTTTCTACATTTGTTATTTTACCTTATTTATTACTGTAAATATGTTGTTACTATTTGTTTTTAAAAATATTCTTAAATATTTTTAAAAACAAATATATTTGGGTAAGTGCCATATACATTTATTGGAACTTACCATTATTACCTTAAAAAATTTAAATTGCCTTACAGAAGGTACACCTACACTGAAGTCGTTCTTTGTTAAGCATTATATGCAGTACAGTATGTCCGAAAAGTTCCTGTACCCATCTTTGCAATTAATATGTTGCTCCTGTCTTTTAAGTCACGCGATATTCGAATCGTAAGAAATAATTTCTTTACCGCAATCGATATTTCTATTCTTAAAGTCGCAAAAGAAACTCACTAGCTCTTCTTTATTTTTCATTTACAAAGAAATCAGAATGAATGGATGCAGGTACATTGACAAAGAGCGGTTCATGACACGTGATTGCGTGTACGAATGGTGTCGCATTGGGAAAAATACTCCACAAATGAACGGATTTTGTAAAACTTTTAAAACAACTAGTCTTGTAAATCAACAATGTTCGTTCGAGAGAAATATACATTTGCTTTCATTAGCGTTAAAAACAGGCCGGCTGTGTAGTAGAAAAGAAACGAGTACATGCGAATTTCACGAATGACCAGTTTTCAGTTTAATTTGTTGTTACACAAATGGCCATGCTTGACATTCGATGCTTGCCAATAAGCCATGGTCAAATGGTCTGTTGGCCATTTGAATATGAAACAATTTCAACCAGGTTTAGTCGATGATGTATAAGATGGAGATATACAACAATGAGTTGCAGCCTGTCATGCTTTGTTAGCATGATTTTCAAGATTTTTTTCCAGATAAATTATAACTTACGAGCCATGAATGTGGTTTTCTGGCTAAGGAGAATCCTTTTTTTTTTTGCGTGAATCAGAAAAGAATCCACCAAAACTATGTTTATTTTTAATTTTTTTTTTGGAGCTACCGTTAAGGTATATCTTCAGAGGATGAGATGAATGAATTGTAGCATGTGTGAAAAAATGCCATGCATGACCGGGATTCAAATGCGGGACCTCAGGATGATAGGCCGAGACGCTATCACTCGTGCCACGGAGGCCGGCACCAAAAATAATGGGTCAGTATGTCATCACAGCAATTATTGGGACCAACTTTTTTTGATGATTATTTAAAAGATGATTCTTATTTTCAAATGTTATAAAGATGGTTAGTCATTTACTTTAAGAGAAATATATCATAAAACGTGTCTGAATGCAACAATACGGGCATCAGTTCACGGACCCTCTTCAAGTGAGCAATTTCCAAAATGAAATAGTTCCATAAAGCTGGACCGGCCGTGGTTCATAAACATCACCGATCCCATTGCAGTAGTCACCTCGATCTTACATCCGACAACCCATTGTGATTAAGAGCTATCTATCTCTTCTTATTAAGTAATAAATGAAGAATTGCGTAAAAGTGGGAAGGAAGCCTCTCAGACCAAAACTTCCAAGATGGTTCTCAAGATATCAAGAAGGTTACGGAGTCGCTTAACTTTATTCGTTTAGCACAATGGTGCACTCGGAAATCCACTGGATAAATAGTTAATAAAAGTACATAAATATTCAAAACATGTAACTAATCCAGAAAGTGTATTTGTCTATTGATAATGAGATTTCTTGAACATATTATATGCAACTTTTTTGCTTACATTTGGGATACCGTACTCCATTTTTTTATACTTTTAAATGTCATCTTATACATTGTGAGAAAAGAACAGTTATAAAATTAATAAATTTAATTTATTGCCAAAAGTAAGCGTTGCTGAGTACGTATTACGATAGCACAAAACACATTCAGACAAATGACACTAATTTAATTAGAACTGAAAATGTAGTGAGTGAATGACCAATACTTACATTTTATATGTGAACAGAAACATCAACAACGTTTGAGGAATAACTTTTTTTTATTCGTGAGTTAAATACAAATGTAATAATTCCTCATCGTAGAATTGATCAGAATTAAAGCTATGTGATCGACTTCGTATACTTGAACTAAATTTATTCTACTTAATGTAACACTTTCATGTTGACGACTGTATAAGCTGATCGTCAAGCTTCATAGTAAGGGCATTTTATATTATCTTGTGTAATAAAGATTGGATCTTTTAATTAGCTGACGAATAGTTGAGCATTAATGTAGAAATATTATTAAGAGTCATTAAGCGTTGTTAACTACGTAATAATGATAATTAGATTAGCTGAACTTTTGTAGTTCGAGCGACAAATTAAACAATATTACGAAATTACCGCCACATTTAATAAATTACGATATGATTAAGAAATTTGATTGTTTTAAGACAAAGAACTTACAGTTCTTATTAATTTATGCTAAAGTCTTTTTTATCCATTATATAAATTATAATATAATATATTAATATCTATTTACTTTTATCTAAATAAACTAATAAATAATATTCGTTTCAATGAAAAAAAAGTGTTCTTAATAATTACTCGGTAGTCTAATAGTGCCATAGATTTTTTTTTCTTAAAGAAAGATGTGGAGAGAAATAATTTAGAGTCTATACTTTCTTTATTTTCTAATGAGTATGTTTAAATCTGCTCAACTACAACAAAATTTAAAATCATGTTGTGGTTGAAGTCACGAAAGTTCCTATCCTGCACACACACACACACACACACACACACACACACACACACACACAC
>JAAAKQ030512922.1:0-19553 GCA_010016005.3 Zanna intricata
TTTTTTTTTTTTTTTTTTTAACCTCCGGAACCACCGTTAAGGTATATCTTCAGAGGATGAGATGAATGAATTGTAGTAGGTGTGAAAAATATCATGCCTGACCGGAATTCAAACCCGGGACTTCCGGATGAAAAGCCGGAGAGGCTACCATTCGCGCCACGGAGGCCGGCGCTAAAGTGTAACCTGTATAAAAAAAAGTCCTGCATTACTTGCCAACAATACAAAACACTCAATTTAACTAAATAAAGTAATTAAAATAATAAAGATTTAAAATATATACGTATATTTATATTACTTTAAAAAAATTGCAAACTCTATTTACTACTATGTAAAACTTAATAACAATCATTTTTACTTCTATTTGAATCTCTTCTCTTTAAGACTATGATTAAAAATAAAATAGAACAGAAAATATTTCGTTCTTCCTTTCTGCCTATAATGTAATAAACGATTAAAATTTATTTATTTTTAAAATAATGATGAATTAAACATCATAAATCGTCAATTTCTAAAGGTCTTTTATATCACGAACCTTCATAGTCACGTCAATATGTTAGCATCTTCATCTACTGTAGAAGGTATACAATTTTTTTTTTAATCAATAAATAAGGTTACAGCGCCAGAATTAATACTTTTTTTTTATTATTATCAATGTATTTTAACGGTTTACAAAGAAATAATTCATCTGGAGGTCCCAGGTTGGAATCCCGGTCAGGCATGGCATTTTTCACACACGCTACAATTCGTTCATCTCATCCTCTGAAGATATAACCTAACGGTGGTTCCGAAGGTAAAATAATAATAATAATAATAATTAGCGGTATATTTTTATTTATTATAAACATCACATTTACATAAATCTTCGAGTGAAGATGAACTAAGCTATATCAATTAGACATAATGAAAACGAATCTCGATAGAAGTTGCATTTAATATTACATTATATTGTCGTAGATATTTTCGTTATTTTTTTGTTGGGAAACAACTTTTTATCGTAGGAAGAATCGTTTGTTGCCTCGGTAACATCAATACCGTGTTTGATCTTTCAAGTAAAAACTATATAAAAAAGTTTATATAAAATAAAAATAAGAATAAAAATTGAGAAAAATAATTTTATTAAACGTGATAAATATCTTCTAGTACAGTATAAATTTCAGTCGTATATTATCTTTGAAATATAATTATATGAATAAAAATCAGTTTTATTTCTAATTTATTATCGGAATTCTATGTATATTACTGATAAGATGGAGTAAAAATATTTTTCTTTTAAATTTAAAACTTTATCCTGTACTATTTTTAAAAACTTATCGTTTTATTCAGATTACTTCTTGTAAATAATAACAGGAAAATATATCAAATTATTAATATTTTGTTACTTTAATCTTTTAATATTACTTCCCTTCTAATTTACATACCAATTTCCTTTAGTATTACAAATAAAAAACACATTTTCAATTAAAAAGTATTATTTAATTAAAAGAAGACTGATAGTTTTATTAAGAAAAATTTCGGATTATACAAAGTATTCTATGAAGCAACAGAAAAACTTTCAGTACACGTTCTACTGATGAAAATAATGAAAAAGGTTCATAAAAAAAAAAAAAAAAAATAGGTCAGGCAACCCTTTTTTTTGGAGTTACGGCTAGCGAAAGATTTAGCCCGGATTTCAGCTCTTCTAATAAAAAGAAACCATACTATAATTTTTGGGATCCAAATTAATGAGTAAAGTTGGTGGTTTCTTATTTAATTTGAGCTGGGAAACAGGATAAAAAAAGGTCCCAAAACTGTAACTGCCAGTAGTTTGATATCGAATGTAAAACACAAAATTTGTTTTTTTTTTTAAGCTTTATAGTACAATGATTAATAAATGTAGAAGATTTAGTAATAAAACTTGTTAAAAATTTAATCCTGAGAAAACAGATGTAAGCACAAACAATAAAAAGTGAATTAAAAATTTTAAAATCTATTTATATTTTGACGTTCTGTTGTCCTTTTTTATGAAAGTTGCTCATAAGAGAGGGATATAAAAAACCCTTGAAAAAATTCAATACGAATCGATTACGGTGTTTTTTTTTTATATCAGCCGATTGATTAAAAAAAATCATTTTGATTTCCTCAAGCTTCTGTTTATCTCAAAATTTATCTCTCGGGTAATGAAATAATCATTTTAATTTTCAACGTTTTGGAGATGATGTAATTAAGTAAAAAATTAATCTATAAAACTTGGAGACGCTAATGTTACGATAAATGTGTCCAAAGTTGTATTTATCTCGATTGTTATTGTAGGAATCTATAATACATGATACGATAAGGTTCATTCAACCTACATCATGCCGACTCGATTAGCCAGTAAATATTATACGTGTGAATAATACAGACCACATCATCAAGCCTTATCATCTCTTAAAATGATTCAGATACAAGTGAAGACACGCCTTAAAAATTATTCATGAAATCGCGGGAATTTTAACTCGTATAAAAAATAATTTTATCTTAATAAAACATTATTTACATTATTGTATTTTAAAACATAAAGATATATCAATAAATTCATAAATGTTTCCCCCGTAAATATCAGTAAAGAAAATGAGGAAAAAATCAATTTGTTAACTATTATTATAATGTGAACAACTTTTACTACCACTCGAGGTAATTTAAAATTTTATTTCCTATCTACTTAAAATTTGTCGTGTCATCTTATCACGCGGTAATTTCATAACGTTGTTTATTAATATTACGTTAATATTTTTACTAACATGTTATAATAAATATTTTTACTGTAGAAGTATTATATATACAGAGTGACTCAAAACTATACTGCAATCTCTCGGGAGCTGATTCTATAGCTAAAAATAGGAAAAGAAGTTCATATAAACATAGTACCGAAAACGCTTCATTAGCGAGTTACGGCAAGAGAAAGATTTCGCTCAGATTTCATTTCCCCCGGGGAAATGAAGACTTCCTGAAATTCTGGGAAGGTAAATTTAGTTGTTTCTTATGGTTTTTGGCCTGAAAATGTGTAAAACATGGTCCGAGAACTGTATCTCCATTATTTTTAAAGATATTTGACGTAAAACACACAAACATTGGAATAAAAAAAGCAGGTTTTTGGGTTTAACGTAAGAAAACTTTAAGTTGTGTTCGTTTTCAATGTAGAACATTTATTCTGAAAAGAATCAAGTAAATTACTTAAGAAAAAATTAAATACAGGATATTGAAATTTAAGTTTATTAAGAAAAGAAGACTAAATTTTGAAAAAAAATTTAACAGCATGAAATAACTAATTTTGTCCATAGGGTGGAAAGCTTTTAGCTTAAAATAAAATTTATCTTTGAAAATAACGGAAAACGACATTTACAATTAGAAAAGGCGTTATTAATTACCTTTAAAGCTGCTCGAAGTGGCCCCCGTTTTGTTCAATACATGATTTCACTCGACGAATTCATTCTTTTCTAGCGAGTCCCGTAACGTTAGGAGTGTTCTTAATAATTTCTGCAGCTTCCATTATGCGATTCCATAGTTCCTCTTGTGTGTTAAATCGTTTTTAGTAAACAACTGACATCATCATACCCCATAGAAAAAAGGTCTGATGGCGTGAGGTAAGGAGATTGTGGTAGCCATTTCATGGGTCCGTTTCGACAAATCCATTGTCTACTGTATGTATTATTTAAATGATCCGTTACATTATTAAAAAAATGAGGAGTTGCCTCGTCGTGCATGAACCACATCTCTAATTTTTTTTCATAAGAAATATCCTCCAAGAAGCTGAACAGTTTTGTTTTAAAAAAGTTTAAGTACCCTTCTCCTTTAAGCTTCCTTGGTAAGAAAAATGGACCATCAAATTATCACCTAGAACACTAAACCGTACATTAATTGAAAATGAATACTGGAAATGTCTTGTCGCAATCTCATGTGAGTTTTCATCCGCTCAAATATGAGTGTTACAAAAATGTATTATTCCATTTCTCGCGAAGCATGATTCATCAGTTACCAGAATACAATGAAGGAAATTGCGATTTCGTTTTCTAGTAAACCATCGGCAGAATATCTTCCGTTTATCTTTTGATAATAAGTCTTGTATCCGTGTTACATGGAAGGAGTACAACTGTGCCTCATGAAGGGCTCGCCATACGCCTGTTTGTGAAATATTTAAATGTCGTGATACCCTTCTGGTGCATGTAGTCGGGGATAATTATACATTTAATTTATTATTGCCCGTTCATTATTATTAATTTTTGCACTTCGTTGACGACCAGTATCTGCTTGTTTTGGTTTAAAACTGCCGGTTTCTCAAGTCGTCTCTCCGGAGCTACAAAAGTTTTGCGATCAGGTGTTCTTCGATGTGGATAAATATCATAACATTCTTGAACTGCAGCCAAACCATTCTTGTTTACTTTACCGTAAATGAATGTCATGTCCGTATACTCTTCAAATGAATACATATTTGCATCGTCTCCCATTACTATTTAAAAAAAATTTCACTAAATTTCGTAATAACTGTTTTCTGAATTGTACAAAGTATCTCATAGATACCTTAATACAGTAAAAAAAAGCCACCATTAAGATTATTCAAACACTGTTTCAAACCTACGAAAACAAATTAATTAATTTTGATAAAAAAGAAGTAAGTAAATGATCAGTTGTTAGTTTCAACCTATGGATAAAATTAGATATTTGATGCTGTCAAAACTATTTTCAAAATTAAGTCTGTTTTGTTGTTTTTTTATAAAGTTATATTTCAATATCCTGTATTCAATTTTTTTTTCTTTTTTAGATAATTTACACGAATCTTCTCAGAACTAAATCTTCTACATTTCTACATTGAAAAAAAAAAAACATTTTATTAACTATTTAACAAAGTTTTCTTACGTTAAACCCAAAGACCTGTTTTTCATCCCCAGTTTTTTGTGTTTTACTTCAGTTATATTTAAAACTAATGGAAGTAGAGTTTTGGGACCCATTTTTAAAAAATATTTTCTGGTCAAAAACCATGAGAAACAACTAAATTCAGCCCCTAATTTACCTTCCCAGAATTTCAGGAAATCTTAATTTCTCCGGGAGAACCGAAATCGGCTGGCGAAATATTTTGTCAGCCGTAACTCGCCGACGAAGCGTTTTCGGACCAATGGATTATATGAAATTTTTTTCTTATTTTTAGCTATAGAATTCTATAGCTGCAATCTTTCGGAAATAGTTTCCGAAAGATTGCAGTGTAGTTTTGAATCATTTCAATCATATTTGAAGTTTTCATTTCAATCATATTTGATTGAAGTTTTCAATCATATAAAGGTTATCCTTCATTCTAAACCTTTTTTAATAATTGCAGTAAAATATAATGAAATGTATATCATATCATCATAATCTGAATATTTTTTAAATATATGATACGTATAGCGTACCATTTAGTAGCAGGATCCTGTACGACCTACGTTTATTTACAGTATATTAAAAAAAAATAACCGTCTTCTAATTTATATAGTAGAGGGAAACAGGATCGTTCTGCAGGTAACTCGTTTAATGAATGCCTCCAAGCTTATTGTAATGTGTCAGGTAACATTTTAAACACTATTCACGCCGAATTTCCAACAGAATTTAAAGTATCCTTTCCGTTAAAAAAAAAAAAGAATACTCAGATAAAAAGTTATCGGTATAATTATTCAGTACAGATTTATTTAAGTAAAATATTTGTTAAATATTTTATCTGTTTTTCAATGAAGTTAAATTTCAATATCCTGTATTCAATTTTTTTTAAAATAATTTATATGAATCTTTTCAGAACTAACTCTTCTACATTTTTAAATTGAAAAAAAAAAATCATTTAATTAACTATTTATATTTACTATTTGGATTTATAAAGTTACTTTAAAACTATCAAATTTTAAATAACTATTTAAGTGATAAGATCAATATAAAATCACTGTTATCTTCATTCAGTTATTCTGTTACTCATATCGTGCAATTTTAAATATGAAAAAATAAAATAAAAATTATATTTGTGTATTTCGAACAGTAAACCGTGTTAAGTTACACTTAAACTGTAGAATTTTAAACAAGTTTGTTTTATACAGAATTTATCCGGATCACACGTTAAAATATATTACGTAAAATTATAAAACAAAAATAGTCTATTAATTTAATTATTCACGTATTGTTTTATTTAAGAACAAGATACAATTATCTTATGTATTTTTTTTTTAATTTATTATGTTTTTTTTTAGATTAGAAATTTTTTCAGGAAGTTTTAATTATATATTAGCTTGAATAGTTTCTTTTAATTCTTCATTATGTGTGTCTGTGTACCGGAATTTCTTTCATTTTTTTCACTTATGAAAATAACAAAATTCACTCTTATAATAACCAAGCCCATAAAGTGTTTCCATAAATTTATGAGCATGTACGTCTTTTTAGAGAATATTATTTAATAATATAATTTTATTTTAAATACCGAAATCAAGTAAAACTTATAGAATATTTTTCTTTGTACATTTTTTTAATAATATTTTTATTATGACGCAATATAACAAAATCATAAAAACAGACATTCCATCGAATATACAAACAGTGAGCTTTACTAAACAATCATTGAAATAAATTGCGTAAAGAAAAAAGAGAGAGCAATTTAAAAAAATCGGAATCTAAATTTAGAACAATATCTCCATTCAGCTTGTTAAATAAATGTAACCGATAAATATCGAAATATTAGCAAAATAAATAAACATGTAAAAACAAAAAACGAAGTTTAGAATAGATAAATTAATAAAAATGTATTGTTGATAAACAATAATTATCCTTAAAAAATAAATTAAATAAACAAAAAAAAAAATTACGAAAAACTATTAATAAATTAAATAAAACTAATATTTAACTAAAAGAATGAAAAAATTAGTTTTGGACCGTTCTGGATGAAGTGTAGTCTTGTATAGTCTCAGGTCGACAATTCCTGAGATGTGAGGTTAATTAAAACCCAACCAACAAAGAACACCGGCATCCACGATCTAGTATTCAAATCTGTATAAAAGTAATTACTTTTACTAGGATTTGAACCTTAGAATTGTCGACTTCAAAATCAATTGATTTGCGATGACGAATTAACTACTAGACCACATTAACTACGTGGGCTTTTCGCATTTATTAACCATTTAACACAAAGTTATTGTACTATAAACGTAAGAAAAACTTGTTTTTCGATACCGAATTTTGTGTTTTACGTTGAATATCTTAAAAACTACTAATGTTAAACTTCTGGGACCTGTTTTATCGTATTTTCCAGTTCAAATTACATAAGAAACACCAACTTTATTCCTTAAATTTTATCCCAAAAATTATAGTAGAGCTTCTTTTTATTAGAAGAGTTGAAATTCGGGCGAAATCTTTCGCTAGCCGACAACCTCGAAAACAAAGCGTTTCCAGACCTATGTTTATATGAACTTTATTCATTAATTTCACTAGCAGAACGTGTCCCAAAAGTTTCTCCGTTCTTCGTGGGATATTCTGTATATGTATATCCACAACAAAAAAAAAAATCTTCTATTTTTCCTAATTTTCATGTAATAAGATTAACGATTCAAAAATTGAATTACTGTTACGAAAAAATATATTCTTTCTTTTGCATTTAATTCAGAATTTAATGTAATTTCGTTTTTACTCAGGTAATACATTTTAAAATCTATTTTTTTTTTTACCAGTCCTAATTGTGTGTAGTTACGATTTCATTCTTTAGTTATTTCCTTTTATTGGTCAAATAATTTACTGGCTTTCGATTATAGAAAGATTCTTTTATCCAGCTGTTATCAGGCATCATTGGAGGGTTTCGTTATGTTATGCTTAGATCATATTAATTAGGATAACCAGGAATGAATTAAATTTAATTATGTTTATTATTAACTCGAACTTCATATATTTATTTCGGAAAATTATTTGTGATAAAATAGAAAATAGAAGAGCCTTATATACATATATCATATTTATATATAAATTAAAGAGTAATACTACGTTGAATGTTATTTGTCCTTGGTTTTTAGCGATTCATTAGCTTGTATTCTGCTCTGGTTTATAAAATAGGTCACAATATTTAACAATGGCATTGCACTTCTAAATTGTCTTAGTCTTGTCTCATAAATCATTCACGCAATCTACCACTACATTATCTATTCTGTTAATTACAGTAATATGTTGCTATATATTTATGTTATCTTTATTTTTATTTTTTTTTAAGTAATTATTAAAAGTCTACTCTATTTTTATCAGAATTGCCGGAAGGCAAACTTAGAAAAAATTTCAATAGAAATTTATTTAGGGAATTCAACAAGTTTCTCAAGTTATCCAAACGAAAAGGAAATTTCGCAATTCAAAAATTAATTTTTATCATAAAAATATTTATGTTTTAACCTTCCTTCTTTTATATACCAATCTATCCATAGCACTCTCCCCACCTGTTTAAAAAAAAAAATTATCAACAGAACTTTAGAATTAAAAGTTTTAGTTAAAAAAAAAATATTAATTTTACTTAAAACAATTTTGAATATTACTTACAGAAACTAAATGTTGGTAATACGAATTAAATTTGACATTAAAAGACCTTTAATAATGGAAATATTTTTAGGTCCGCTTCGGAGAAATTTTATGTTTTTTTTTTCTGTTTCTTTTAGAACAAGTCTGTTAAATTGTTTTAAGACATTATTAAGACATCGAACAATTTCTTTTTATCTCACATACAGAATTTTGGATGGGGGAACTCCAGCAACATTATATATTTCAAAATGAAAACATTTTCATTCGGTTCTATAATATTTAAATGCACGGTTGATTTAAAAATAAAAATTTTAAACTACACAAATAAAATTTCTATTCAGAACTTCCTGTTTCAACAAGGACGATACTAATCGTTTTGAAATAAGTCGTAAACGAAAAAATATCTGACCGCAGAACAAGCGTCTGTTATTAATTAATCAGTGAGTTCTTCCACAGAAGTAAATCGTAAAGACAAAAACGCTCTACAATAATTTAAAACTTTTTTGGCCGCATACCATTCAAAAAAAGTTAAGTCGTTTCGGCTCTATTTAAGCTAACTTTTAGTTTTTGACTTATCCAAAACCAGTCCAGCCAATAAAAAATTTTAAAAATCGGTTTTTTGTTTAAGCAATCAGACGAAAAATAGAGAGAAAACCGTATTATTCTTTCTGTACCAAATAAACATTCTTTTTAAATATTCTTCGGTGTACCAGCATTTACAAACGGAAGGGTTATTTCCAACATATTCGTTTTCTGTTGAAAGCAAAATACACCATCGTGTTAATGATGAACATCGTGTGATTAAGCAAATTCAGCGTAGCCCAGATACTAGTAGGAATTTCATACCGCAATAGTTTGTCAAAAACCAAAGTGTGGCGGTTCCTACGGAAAAAATTTTTATCCTTTCCACCTGCAGGAGGTTCAGAATTTGCGGCTAACAGATTATTCTCTGTGGTTAAACGTCTGTCACAGGCGTCTAGACAATGCTGATAAGGCAAATTCAATTCTATTTACTGGTGAATACACTTTTAAAAGAAGCTGTGTTTAAATCTAATAATAATCATTTATGGAGTGAAAACAATCTACATAGTATTGCAAAACTAGTTTCCAACATAAATCTCATATTAATGTTTGGTGTAACAATATTTATGACAAAATTCTGGGATCGTTGTTTGTTTTCAATAAAAACCTTAGGGGAAATGCATACGTTTATGTCTTTAAAAATAATTTGCCAGCTTTTTGGAGAATATACATTTTACAAACTAGATTGCAAATGATTTTCCAGCACGATAGTGCAACGCCACATTTTTCTTTAGTGGCTAGAAATTATTTCAATGTTACTGGATTGGATGTGGTGGACCAATCGATAGTATACAGATAAAAAGTAATACTAAAGAAAAGTTACTCATTAAGATACAAAATGCTATTGAATTTATACGAAACGATCTGAGATGATACGAAAAGCCACCGGAAATATTTTACGTCGAGGAGAGCGTTGTCTATACACATTTTGAAAGAGGGAATAGCTGTAACAGATTTGTTATTCAGTAACCACTTATCTTTCATGTATTTTATTTATTTTTCTTCTTTTTTTTTTCTAATATTAAGAATAATGTTCACTAGCTACAGAACGAATACTACGATTTTGTGTATATTTTTCTACTAATTAGCTTTAATAAAAAAACCAAATTTTAAAAATTTTATTTCTAAATTTTCCGTATTTATTAGCCATGTAACAAAGCTACTGTACAATATACCTAAAAAAAACTTTGCTTTTTGACACAGAATTTTGTTTTTTACATCCGATATCTTAAAAACTACTGGAGTTACAGTTCATGAACCTGTTTATCTTATTTCCCAGCTCAAATTACATCAGAAACAAGCATCTTAACTCATTAATTGGATCCCAAAATTTACAGTAGGGCTTCTTTTTTTATTAGAAGAGTTGAATCCGGGCGAAATCTTTCGCTAGCCTTAACTCGAAAACAAAGCGTTCCTAGACCTATGTTTATATGAACGTTTTCATTATTTTCACTAGTAAAACATGTCTTGAAACTTTCTCCGTTTTTTCGTGGGATATCGTAAATATATATATATATATATATATATATATATACAGGCTGTGGATATCAGTGACGTCACTATCCTCCTCCCTATTAAAATGAATTTAATACAAACACTATTACAATCATTTATACAGAGAAAATTTGTTAACCGAATTTTTTAAACTAATTTTTTTTTAAATTAATTCTTAACTGACCAATTTTTATTAAATTTTTTAAAAGGTGTTTACTTAAATTGTATTAGTAAGAGTAAATTTTATTTTGGGGGGGGTTTTGGCGGTAATTTGCTACAGATACTTATAGTAAAAGACAAATCTAAAGCCCCACTCTCAAATCACACTCGGTGCCAAATTTGAGGGTCGGTGGAGGCGGTGTTAATTTTAACTCAGTAGTGAACACCAAACAGTACCGTCTCACACCGTTAAGCTCTTTGAACGTTACGTAATTCATTAGTAACTGATTCGTCAGTCTTAGATTTCCTAAAGCTCCTACGATTAAGTTTGTTTTCATTTGTTTTATTTACAACTTGAGATGATACATATTTAAATAATACTTTAGATAATTTTAATTTTCTTACCTCTGCTGAGAATAGTCTAGAGAATAGGTTGGTTGTTATAGTAATACGACAAAACATGCGATAACAAGCTTTTGTACGAATAGCTCATATGCAGTTCTGGAGTTGTTTCTCTATTAAAAAGCAATGTATAACTTCACAAAACGTATATATAAAAAAAAAAAAAAATTAATAATTAAAATTATTGCCCGTTTCTGTTCAATTCTATTTACTATAAGTAAATGTTGAGTACAGATGGTACATTCCTACGTTTCCATTAAAAAAATAAAAGGTTTCTATCGTTTTTATTAGCATATTCTTATGATTATTCTTTCTTTTTCAATTAATTGTATTAATTGAACAAAATGACAAAAGTGTACAGATAATTCTGACGGAATCATCAGTAATTTGTTAGTAATTTAACAGTTTCCATTGCAAATTTACTCTCAAATTAATCGTAATAAACTTAGAGTACAGATCAAACAAACGGCAAAGGGCTGCGTAATGTGCGTGTACAGATATCTGAGACATTAGTCAACAGCGTACTTAACTCCATATCGGTCTACACATAAATGCCTTTAGATCTGACATTTAATATAGACACATTTACCAGTACGGTGAATGCATTGTTGCACACATCACACACATCCTCGCTCAATACCGCGCAGCCTTTGCCGTTCAATAGATTCTTATTTTATTACTAATTTCACTGTAAATTTTCAGATAAAACATTAGATTATCAAAGATTACGGATAATTCCGGTATTATTAAAATATAATTTTATTTTAAAATAATTATTAAAATTTTATCAAAATGAACGACGCGCGTGAAAAACAAACAGTAATTTTTTTTTAATCATAAGTATATCATTTTTACTGCTTTTTGTTATCGCGTTGCATAAAATTGCTGGAAATGGATCATTTGCAACTATGTATATAAATAAAGACTCAGAAATTATCAAATGGAACTCCCAAGAAAAAACAAATCTAAGAAATCGAGTGTACAAAATCGAATTGGCTTACATCTAACATAATGCATGTATTGCAAAAACTCTTTCTCTGTAAGTGCAAAATTTATATATTTGACACGGTGATTCGTACTGAAGTATTGTGATTTTAAGCAATACAAAGCCGGAATATAAATTCTGGACTTATAAAATCGACAATCGATCAACAAAGAATTAAATGAAATTTCTGAAAGGAAGGATACTTGTAAGTAGAAGTTCCAAAATAAAAATGTTTGGTCAAATGTTGGCGAAACGAGCAAAAAGTAAAAAAGAGAAGACAGAAATTCTGTTATCCAATAGAAAAATAAGGAAGTATTTACCTTTTTTTCTTTCATTTTATAATAAAATCAATTGATAAAAGAACGGAAAATTTTTATTTTCTTCGGTTGTGTTAATTTAAAGAGAAAAAAATAGTTGAACTTATTGTCACTTAGTTTACCTTGCATTATAATTAATATATATTTTTTTATATTTAGAAAAGTCATACGATGAAAGAGAAATAATCACAAAAGAGTATAAATAAATTATTCATGCTCAACATTTTAATACATGCTTTGTCTTATGAATTGTTATTGAAAATCTAACTTGTTAAACGTTATAAAAATTCTATTTTCGAAACAAGCTAAGAAATTATTTTAAAAATTGTTATTATTATTATAAAAACAGCGTATCAGGCAGTAAATAAAGAAAATAAAAAAAAAAAAATTAAAAAATTAAAGGAAAAAAAAATTAGGCTGGTAACAATAACACTATTGAATTTATCAGCTGCAACATAATTTTATTGTTCAACTGATGTCTAGACAATCGGCAGTTACCGTTAAAATGAATAAAATAAAGTATTCTGTTCTCTGTTTTATAATTTTATTACATTTACTTGAAAAATATAATTAATTTATACAGTACTAATGAATCAAGAAAGAATAAAAACCTTATGAACTAATCCATTTGATTCTTATCGTAAAAGGAAGAATTTATCAATTTTTCATTATATTTGATTTATATTATTTATGAGAATTTTTTTGTTTTATTTTTCCAGTTTATGTAATTAACATTATTAATACCATTAAAGATTACATTCTAATAACCTGATATTACTTTTTGCAACATTCGGGGTACAATCATAAAAACAACAAAGCTAAAAGTAAAAAAAATAATAATTATAAAAACAAACAATTCCATTTAACAAAAAAAAAAAAAAGTAGTTTTTGATTCAAATCCTACTATTGATCTTAAAATTAATGATGGTAGTAAAAGTCAAAATCTTATCTTATTTATTTCAGATAAAGCTATATTTGGAACTGCAATTGTTACTGGTAAAGATCAATTTCCAAACCCTACAATAAAAAGAGTAATAACTATAAAAAAAAACTACCGGGTGATTCAAAAAGAACTTCACAACTATAAGAGCAAATAAAAATTTATTCAGATAACTTACAGATTCGGTTGAGGTCTTATTTCATAGCAAACTACAAGTTTTGACTCAAGTAGTTTATTAGTACCAAATTCAGCCACCAGTTCTATCACTAATGATGCGTTGTAAAATTACAACGTAATTTTGTTAGAGAATACGGTAGAGAGCCTCCTAGCAGGCATACAGTTGGCACTAACTACTCTACTCTTGGCACCAAACCTTTGTTAGGATAGATAGTGCTGTTAGTGGCCCCATATACGTTGATACTTGTATCGATACGTGTATCATGATACTTGATACTTTCTCAACGTGTGTGAGGTTGTATCAGTATCGCGGTCTCAGTATCAGCTGGTATCATGGTCTCACGACCGGGACCTGATACGGCGATACATGTATCATGCAACTGATACAGGAATATTCATGTTTCAACGTGTATGGCATAGTATCGCGCAACTTGATACTCAGCACTAGTCATTACGTTTTTATAGTTTTTATGAAAACAAGTAACTTTGTTGTTTTCGCTGATAAAGTTTTATTTATTTTTAATTTGATATTGTTTTCTGTATCTGAAAGTGTCTACTGTGATTAATTTAAAACTGTTTATAATTCTTTTAAAAGAATTGTTTCTGAACGAGATTTTTGGGAGAAGTTTTTATATACGTATAAATTAAAGCCTTACTTATTCCTATCTCTCAACCAACGTTTTACCCAATTTCTTCTTATACGTTTATTTTTAAAAACCTCTGACATAGCTACAGCAACAGATATTAATAGCAGAGGTGCCATAATTTAACTTTAGCACAGATGTGTCAAAAATATATGAATATTCTACCTCACGACAAATGTTTCACGATACCGTTGCAGCGTGTGTATAGAGCTTGATACGTGATACATGTATCAGATACTTGCAATCGATATAGATCTCAGATACAAGTATCAACGTGTATGAGGCCAGTTAGACATACAAATACTAGGATGCCCACACGTCCCTGAAGCTTTTGTGGAATAACTCATAGAAAGCTTTGCACGTAGACCGAAGAAATCAACTCGACGTGGGTAACGTGAAATTGGGATTCCACAAACGACTGTTCGGCGCTATTCTGTAAACGACTGCAATTGAAACCGTACAAACTAAACGTAGTTTAAAACATTACAGATGACTAAAACGTTGCTCAGCTGCAGTTTTTCACGGAAATGATGGACAGAATTGCAGGCAACGATATATTTTTAGACAATGTAATTTTTAGTGGTAGGTCGACGTATCACATGACAGGTAAGGTGAACACCCATAACTGCCGAATATGGGGTAGCGCGAAAACTCTCATGAAACTTTGCAACACGTTCGTGATAGCCTTAAGGTCCATGTTTATTGTGCCCTAATCAAACAAAGATTTTTTTCACAATCAATTTTACATTGTAAAATATGTTGAAAGTTACATTTCGTGTTCTGAATTAGGGGTCTTAACGTAAAACTGGAAATTTCCCTTTCGCAGCATTTTCTACAAACAAAAAAAAACTTCATACTAATCAGTTTTTGCTTTAGCAACATAAGATTTTTTCTATTAATTCTTCAAAGCAAATGTTTATTTTTGAACGTGAAATAAATAATTTAATATTTAATGTAAATTGGTTATTTTGGTTTAAAGTTTGGAAATGTCCGGATATGCACTGAAAATAGAAAAGTCACTTATGCAACTATAAATTTTGGAAATGTCTGAATTAGCATTTTTGTTATACGGCCCGTTCTTCTTCCAGGAGGCAACCGAAAATGGTATAGCTTATCTGAACATGCCTCAAAATTTTTTCTAGCCCTTCAGTTAGGTGGTGATGACCAAGTGGATGCCATTACTATCAACAAGACAGGTCACTACTTCGCTACCGCCTGGAAGTCCGAGATTTTCTTGATACTTGATTCCCGGATCGGTGGATCGGTCGTGAAGGATGCATGACAACTTCGCTCCCCGAATTTGATTCCACTAGTTTTTTTTCTTTTGGGTTTTCATTAAAGATGTGGTTTTTGTAATACATTTGCAAGCCGATCTTGTAGTAAGCTAATACCTTGAATTAACGCCGAATTCTCAGAGGTAATGCCCAAATTGCTAGCTGGTCTGAAATGACATCGACTTCAGATGGGATGTATGACGCATTACAAATGAAAGTATGTTGGGTGACAAAGTTGATGTGATTTTTTTTTTATGAAAATAAAACTCGACCGAATCTGTAAATAATCTCAATAAATTTTTACGTGCTTTTAAATTTATGAAGTCCGTTTTGAATCACCCGGTATAATGAATGCGTGTGATGTGTCAATTGTGTTATATATTTTATCATCTTTACATGCTTTACTTTAACTAACTTTCGTTCCACAGTTCACGTTCCACGATTTCGGTACGTTTCGGTATATATCGATTTTGCATACGTTTCGGTATATTTTAATATATTAACTTTTTCTTCATAGATTATATAACAATCATTTATATACAATATAAATAGATTCCATAGCAGTTATACGTTCTCTCTTTTTCTGGGTAGCCTCCGGAACTACCGTAAGGTATTACTTCAAAGGATGAATGAGGATGATATGTATGATGTGAATGAAGTGTACTCTTATAAAATCTCAGATCGGCCACTGCTGAGAAGTGTGGTTTATTGAAGAAACACAACCACCAAAGAACACCAGTATCCAAGATCTAGTATTCAAATTCGTGTAAAAATAACTAACTACCTTTACTAGGATTTAAACCTTAGAACTCTCGATTTTGAAATCAGCGTATTTGCGATGTCGCGTTAACCACTAGACCAGCCCGGTGGGCTCTATAACAGTTATAGTAAATTGTATTAAAAGCAATATGTAAAATTTAAATGTAATTAGTTAAATTAATCTTTTTAAATAAAATAAAATTTTAAAAACATACGGTTTTTTTGTTTTTTAAAACCAAACACCAGTGACAATCGCAGTCTTATGTAATAATGTATTTTAAACAATACCTAAAAATTTTACATTTATACATTCGCAAGACCAGTGTCCATTTTTAGTGTCCAGGTTTTAGTGCCATAGTGCAGTGTGATTATTTGTTATTTGAGTGAATAAAAGAAATTTACTGTGCGAAAAAATGTATAGAAAAGATTTTCAACATGCTTTTCTATATCTAAAATCGTACTAAAGAGTAAAAAATAATATTTTCAAAAGAAAGGAATACTGAATAATTGAGTTTAGCATACGAAATAATTCAATTCAATTCGAGGAACAAAAAAGATCCAAACAATAGATTACCCAGTAAACATAAATAGAAGATAATTTTGTTTTCAAGAAAATAACATTTGTAAAATTGTATAATTTCATAAGTTACATGAAAAGCATGGGGCACGCTTTCATATGCAATATCTACATAAATTCTTTAAATATGACAAAGATTATAATGCAAAATGTAAGCTGTAGCTTCAATGTACAATATCTAGTTAATAAATTTTGATGAACTAAAGTTAAGGTGCAAAATAGAACTGAGGTCGCGCCCCTTGTTATCTTATTTTAAAAACATGTTTTTCTATATCTAAACATCGTACATAAAAGTTATCGTAAATATTGAAAATACAGTTATCTTCTACGAGCGTCATTCGGAAATTAAAGAACTTTATTTTCTTTTGAAATTTTTTTACTAAAGCCAAACCAAAATTTTTACAACAAACCTGTTACTTAAACTATATTTCTACGTAATCGCCGTTCAAATTTAAACACTTGTACCGTTACACCAATTTTGCTATGTCTTCTGCATATTCAGTTGCCGCCAAGTTGTTTAACCACTCACTAACATCCTCTTTCAGTTCGTCATCACTTCCATAGCGGTTCTCGCCCAAAAATCCTTCAGTTTGGGTAACAGATGGAAATCACTCGGGGCCAAGCCGGGCTATAAGGCGGATGATCAAAAAGTTTTCATCGAAACTTTGCAGCAAGTTCTTCATCAATGCAGCAAAATGTAGTCGTGCGTTACCGTACAGAAGCACAACGTCGCTAGACAACAATCCGCGCCGTTTGTTTTGAATGGCGCGGTGGAGCCAATGAAACGCCTGACAGTAGGCCGCTGCATTTATGGTCTACCTTCTAGGCATGTAATAAATGAGTAGAACAACCTTTCGATCCCACAATACTGTAGCCATAACTTTTCTGGGGCTCAAAATTTGTTTTTCTTTTTTCGTTTTTGATGGAGAACAGGAATGATGCTATTCCATTGACTGGCGTTTTGTTTCTGGAGTGATATGCGAAATCCAGGTCTCGTCACCAGTAACAATGCGGTTCAAAAACTCATCGCCATCTTTGTCGTACCGACTGAGAAAAGTTAGTGCAGCTCCCATTCGTTTCTTTTGGTGTTCTTCCGTCAAAATTCGATGGACCCACCTTGCACACACTTTTTTATAACCCAAATCACCACTAACAATTTCATAAAGAACCAGTTCGTGAAATTTCAGGAAAGAACGAATTTAGTCCTTCTATCGTCAAACGTCTGTCCTGTTGAATTTTTTCTCAACCCTTGATTTGAGTTCGTCAGTCACAGCCGAAGGTCGGCCCGAACGCTTTTCATCGTGAAAATTCGTCCGTCCGCCGTAAAACATAATGCACCGTTTTCGAACTGAAGCTTTGTTCATCACATTGCAATATACCTCCGTTATTTGTCTTTAAATTTCGATAGGTCGCACTCCTTTCGCATTCAAAAGGCGTATTACACTACGAACCTCACACTTGGCGGGATCGTTAATTTCTTCACAAATTTAAATACGTACAAATAATAAAAACACGACTGTATCGGCTCACTGTTAGCGCCAGACTGGCCCAAAGTGAGTGGAAGGTCAATAACTCGGCAACGGAGGTGGTTGAGGAACTGCGCGGCTCGTCTGATCAAAACGTTCTTACTTTCCAAATGACCCTTGTATTTATATTTACTGAATAATCCATTGTTTGGATAATTTTTTTCCTTGAATTTAAATAAATTATTTCGTATACTAAACTTACATTTTTTCCTTTACTTTTGAAAATATTATTTTTTACTTTTTAGTAAGAAGTTTAGATATAGAAAAGCATGGTTTTAAAAATATTTTTCTTTTTTTTTAATAATTATTAATCTTGGTTGTATTAATTTTATTACAATAATTAATTTTCTTATTGTTCCTAAGAAAAAAAAAATTAATCGATAACCACGTTAACTTATAAAATTTTCCGTATTGTAATTACTGATAAACAGAAGATCAATTAATTATTGGTAGCATTTGAAGAAAATTAAATAAGACTGACACGAGGCAATGGCCAATGTTTACACGTAATGTTTTAACAGTTTGGAAATATCGGATGATGTTATCTAGTGATCACATAATCGAATTGAAATTAACACTCATCCACCAGCTAACAGATTTGGTATTTGTTTTAAATACGTAACAAAATAAACCAAATTATTTTTCCAGTTGGTTTTTTTATATTATATTTTATACGCGTAATTTTTTTTTCTAGAAATAAAAGAAAAATTGTAAGAATTATTGCAGTTTATATGTACGTCGAACACATTCAGGCATTTACAAAAAAATTATATCTTTTTACATTTTAAATGAAAAAAAAAAAAAAACAAAAACCAGTTTATGAAATCTTAAGTGTTCATAAAAAAAAAAATTTCTGAAATATGATAAATCTATATAAAAAATATTATAAACAATAGGTCTCCTATGAGTTAAATAAATAATCACACCTTTTTTAGTATTGTTATAAAGCAAAAAAAATAAATTCCTAAATACAACGCTTATAATGAATTTCAAAAAAATTTCTTGACAATTATCAAGTTTAGCACATCCAATTTGTTTTATTAAGTAGAACCTCTATTACTCTTCAAACGTATATCTGGAATTTTAGCACGCTAGCCTCTACTCTAATATTCTTTCTGTCTCTCTCTCTTTTGTGTGTGTGTGTGTGTGTGTGTGTGTGTGTGTGTGTGTGTGTGTGTGTGTGTGTGTGTGTGTGTGTGTGTG
>JAAAKQ030512933.1:0-19552 GCA_010016005.3 Zanna intricata
TAGCCGTAACTCGCTAACAAAACATTTTCAGGCATATGTTTATTGGAAACTTTTTTCTTATTTTTAGATATAGAATCTCTTTCCGAGAGATTGCCGTGCAGTTTTGATACATCGTGTATATGAATATAACAGAAGCAAATGAAGTCCATGAGTAATTTCTAAACTGTAACTCATTATTATTTACAAAAAAAGGACCTATTTCTTCAAAGGGACCAAACGTTGATGAACCTCCACTAACCACAAAAGTATTGGTACAGTTGTATGATCTATTTTTGTTGATGGGGAAAAAAACAAATTGAATTACATGTTTTATTAACAGTTATGTATCCTGAATAACTTTCTAATTTCTCAGCATTTTTCAAATGACACACCTGAGCTAATTTTTGGGCATCAGCAATTTTACCATTTTCAATATAACGTGTAAGAAATAAATGTTTATCACACCTTTCATTCTGAATAAACTTTTATTTCTTTCACTGTAAAGATAATGTAAACTTTTACTACCTGTTAGCAGAGCAAACCAAAGCAAGAAAATAAAACCATTCATCCTTGATATGATGCACTTAGCACATTCACTGGTTACACAACTGTTAAAAATTTTTAAGAAGAATACTGAAAGTATTACTTGAAAGTGAACTTGCACACGGAAAATTAGTTATTTATTCTATTTTAGTTTGAAAACCAGAATTCTTGTTAAGGGGATATTTTATGTGTGAATTGTGGCAATTTTATTTATTAACTATTACTTAAGATACTTGCATTAATTTTCAAAATATGAACAAGTATTACTTATCATTGTTTAGAAAATGTAATTGCACAGACACACAGTAGTTCTTCAAGAGGCACATGAAATGGAAGAGAGAGTATTCCATGGCATATCGGTTTCAAGAAGCCAAACCAGTAATCCATCCCCTTTCTTCACATCAACATAACTTTCAAAAAAATAACCTAACATTAATGAAACTTTAAAGAAAACCTTTAAATATTATGTAATAAGATATATTTTATTAATGTCTTGTTTTTTGAGTAATAATCATTTTTATTAAATGATATGTATGTGTAAATCTAATATCGTACAATTTTGCTGAGACCATAATTGTTCCAAGAATTTTTTAATATTCAGGTACACATGTTTTTTTGGAAGAACTCTTCCAGACCTCTTGCACAAATCTACTTTGTTTACCACAATTTCATTTAAAACTATCATAAAATTAAACAAAAGGCAATAAAAACTACTGAACATGTTAACAAGGAAGTATTAGATACTAATAAACTATATAATAGTATAAACTTATGAGATAAATAATATGGAAGTTATGATTTGTTAAGTTTAACAGTAGCATTTTTAATTAAACAACTGTTCCAAGATTGTAATTAAAGCAATAATATATTTCTATGAACGTAATTAATAATATTTCCATAAAGTAATAAAAAAAAAATTTAAGATAATACAATTAAAGATAATAAATACTAAGTAAAAGTAAGTTTAAATATCAATGATAGAATGTGAGGATACTAAAGTGAAAGTACTATTCTGCTCAGATTAGTCTAAATTTTTTACCCAGAAGCACTTGTGCAAGAGGGAGCAGATGTCAGAGTGTAGAGGATAAAATAGAGTTAATGCAAAGGATCTAGAAAATAGCAGTGACAGAACAATCATAAAAACTATAAATTACATATAATTGTAATTTAACATGAAGTAATACCAGGAACTTGATAATATATTACAGCTACATATGATTCAGTAACAATACAATGATACATGTGATACAATAATGAAAAATATAGATATTATTTTCACATTCATTATGTTACAGGCCCCGGAGATAGAATTTAAGGAAGTTGGTGAAGGATTACACCATGGTCCAGTAGTTGGAATTGCATTATGTGCATGGAAACAAATACTGATAACATGTGGCCAGCTCGATCGTACTGTGAGAGTTTGGGATTATGTTGATGAGAAAGTCCTACTAACTAAAAAATACCAAGAGGATATATACTGTGTTACAGTGCATCCAACAGGTATTACTTGCATATTTCTCAATTACTCTATTCATCTAAACAGCAATTCTAATACTTATAGTAACTCTTACACTTATAGTAATTTATAAATACGAGTAAATCACTTCATACAAATTTCCTAAAACTTTATCAATTAATTTTGTTGCAAATATTAAAACTACAACTTCAGCTTGTTTAGTTCACTGAAATTTTTTATTTATAAATGATCCTAAAAATCCCCATAGCCCTAGGTAAATTCATATGAACCAAATGTACATGAAATGGTAATTCTTACTTTAAAATTTGGAAAAGATGGTTAATACCACAACTTCCAGAAAAGAGTATCATGGATCGATCACATATCTGCATACAGCAAGATATGAGGCCTAGATCATTTTGCTTTTTGAGTGCACAATTTCCTAAATGAACAATTTCCAGGCAGCTGGAATGGTCATGCTACACAATCATCACCAGCATCAATGCAACCGCCATATGAAGCCATTAATTTACCACATCAACAACTCATTTCAGGAAATAACCAAGGCCTTTGTATTTTGAAGTTGTTATGCAAATGAAGAAATGCAAAACACTTTGAGGAATCCTTTCAAACCATAAATCTAGAGAGGCTTTGCAACATTTAAAAAATGTCATAAAAATGCACATCACCATTCAGCCCAATGGTGTGTGTGCATGCGTGTGTGCATGTGTGTGTGTATGCACTGGATACACATTCACTGGATAATTTGCAAGTAGCAAATATGTTGATGTGTACTAAGTCCACAACATATATTAGCCTTTGGGTGCGGGGACTCATAATCAGAGATAAAATACCATTCACCTTTAAAAGTGTTGTTAAATAACAAAAGTTCCATACAGGATTAAAAAGTAAAGTGATTAGTGAAATAATTTCTATTGTTTTTTTCACTGAGCAAAATGTAGCAAGATGTAAGTAATATTCAGCTCTTCAAGTCAAGTAATACCTTCACTTTATACGTGTAGGAGCTAGCTGTGTAATGAAAATCATTATTGTCAAAAAGAGAAACTCTTACCCATTACCCAAATAAATAGTATAACCAGACAATTTTGATAGTCAATAATCATAATTTTAATAGTCAAAGCAGATCATCAGATCTTTTTGTTTGATACATCAGGTATTATCCTGCTTAATTTTATTTTTAATGATTGCCCTCAAAACATGAGATTTTTTGGGTGAATTCAAAAAAGGACCCAATTTTAGAAAAATTCAATAGACCCTACTTTTGCTGATAGTTTTCAAAGGATTCTATTGTATAATTCCACTAAAAGGTGAATTTTTGTGCAATAGAATCCCTTAAAATTTGAAAGGGTTGTTTGTTGTGTTTTTTTAAATAAATTTATCAAATTTTAAATTTAACTTTTATGCTTTTGCATTTATTATTAGCACATTTCCTCAGTTACAAATCCTAGACATGTAATTAAAACATGAGTTTAACTGACTCATTATAAGTTGGTTGTAATAAATGGTATCTAAAATAAAGTTAGAATGAGCAGTTTAAAAAAAATGTTATTTCCTTTATTAAATAGAAATGGCAGCAGATAATGCTCCAGAGAAGGGGGACAATTAAAGAGAAATTTTTTTTTTGCATGCTCAGTTTACTGTAATCACTTGTGGAACAAAAATTTTAAAGATGCTTGGAGTAAACTTTGGTTGTTAAAGAAGATACTATAGAAAATGAACTAAACAAATAAAAATGAGTACGAATCAATAATAAATGAGATTACAAGTCTGTGAAAAGGGTAAAAAAGTGATGTAAGATAATTTGTATTTCTTTAGCTAATTTAAAAAGTACAAATTAAATAAAAAAATGATGATTAAAGACTCAAAGGAGACATTTGAATATGATAAACAATGGCAATGACAAACATTTTCCATTAGCACTGCCTTAAGTGCTCAGAAATGTTCATGACATGGGAAACCTTCAGGCAACAATGTTTGAATAAGGTTTATGAATCCAATTTTATGACAATAACATTTTTAAAACAGATGAAAGATCAAACCAAAAACTAAAAATGATAAAAAACACTGAAATTTAATTAAAAACAAGTGATTAAATTTGCAATTAAAACCTATGTTGACCAATGAATTTAACAAAGAAGGTTACAAAGAAGCTTATAAATGGGAATGTGAAAATTGAAATTTGTAGTGAATGAAAAATGCCTTGCCTGACTGGGGTTTGGAGCTGGGACCTCTGGTGAAAGGCTGAAATGCTATCAGTCTGCCACAGAGATTGGCATATTTTTTTTATTATGATATAATAAATTTTATTATATAGTCTATGAATAGGAATATTCAACACAATTCATCTAGCACAGTATAGTGTACAATGTAAAATACTGCCTTAAATTAGAATGAACAATACAAACAGAATATACTTATGCATTTTTTAAATGCAATAATAACTTAAGCTTACCTTGTACCTGTCATGTACCTTCTTTTTTAATATCAAATATCACATATTTATGCAAGTGAACTATATTCTTCAATTTCAATCAAGTCTCTCTGGCTAACTGATCTTATCTTATCTTGTTTATTTCCTTAATTTCAATGTATACACACAAGTCAAATTTTTTTCAATGTAGTTTTGCTAAATTTATTTATAGGTTCAGATGATGATTGATAAAAGCAAATAACATATGTTTATATATCTTAGATATCAATGAATTTTTATTACGAGTGAAATCAATGAGTCATACTGAATTTGTAACATGTAATTCACTCAATACTTGGTCTACTTTGTTGACAAAATACCTATAATTTTCTATAAGTTACAATATTATATCATATTGAATACAACTTGACTTCACATATTCAAGATTCTTAGTAGCAAGCACACAATTCAATCCTTTCAGGATGGGATAGATTATACTTGATTTTGTTTGATTCTATTCTCCAGATAGAGTGTTATAATATTAAATCAATTTATTGTAATTTTTAAAAATATTTATAATACTGTCAGCTTTATTAAAAAAAAATAGTAAAAATTTATCAAAAAAAAATGTTATCAAAAAGTTATAATAATTATAATTATAAATAATAAAGATTTTATACACAAGCTCTACTGATGATACAAAAAACATTGAGTTATTCAAAAATTAAAAACTTCTCACAAATTTTTTTTATAATCAAGCAACATATTTGTTTAGATTTAAAAAATAAAAATATTATCTGTTGAAGATTAATGATTGAAAAAATTTTTAATCTTAGCTTAAGTTTTTTAATGTCTACTTTAGATTAAATAATAACCGATTAACTTTTCTGAACAGGATTATATACAGTTATGGGATTCTCAGACAAACTGAGATTTATGATTTTGTTGATTGATGATTTACAACTAGTCAGAGAATTTCCAATAAGATGTAGTGAAACAGTACAATTCAGTACTAACGGCCACTTTTTTGCAGCTATGAATGGTAATGTAATAAACATATACTCGACAATTACATTTCAACTTATACACATCCTGAAAGGTCACAGCGGCCAGGTATGCAGATTAGCTAGTATAATCATTCAAGTTATCACAATTTTTATTTTTAGAAACACCAAACATAGTGATTTAAAAATCACTTAGCATTTATGTATAATAAATTAACTTACACAAGAATAAATTCTTATGATTCTAAAGATGGACGAAACCATCTTTGTAAATGTTAATGGAAACAAGTTTGTTAAAATAAAATATGTTATTAACGCATTTCAGTATGCATCTGATTAACAAGTTGCATAATGAAATAGGATCTTTTTATTTGCGTTATATGTAGTTAAGATACTATACACTTTAAAACTAATTAAAACTTAATTAGTTTTTAACCTTAAAAATTCCATTAAGGTTCCATCTTGACTATGTTCACATTAAACATCCTTTCTAAATTTACAATTGATGTCAGAGCTATATAAAATTAATCAGCACTCAAGCTTTAGTTCTGATGTAACATGATCAAACGGCACCAAACCAAAAACAGAAGAGTAATTCTCAACCATAACAAGTCCCATGCCAAACTTGCAAGGGAAAAATTAAGAATCAAGTGGCTTTTCTGACTGAGCCAAATGTACTGTTTTGTCAGGATCTCAAGCTTACTAAAATATCATATTCAGCTTTACAACTTATACACTTAACTTATTTACTTACGCTTACTTTTTATGCTTATTAAGACACTTCATTCTGTTCACAATAAAAACTATTATTCTATACTGAACACACACCTTTCTAATGTGTAATAATGCTTTAACTCATCAAGGAGACCTTCTTTTTGAAATATCTTTGACTAAAAATCCTTGAATTCAGCATTAAAATCTAAAACATGTTACAGTACGTAAGAGTAAGATAAATTCTATACAACATATTAAAATTAAAATTTATCAATCGCAGATAGTTCAAAAAGATCACCCCAAGTTGGATTATGGCATAGAAAGCATATCTTGCTCTCTTGCACTTGATATGTACAAATCATTGCTACATATCATTTTTTTTTTTAAATCTTCTGGTTCTGTTATATAAAGATCTTTGATAGGCTCCACTACAGCACTGTCAAAAAAACAGATGCAAGATCATATTTTATTTATGGTAACTTTAAACAGTAAATATTAGATGCTGATTAATATAACTTGGTAATAGTATACTTCCAGTAACTCCAGTACTGATCAATGACAGCTAGCAAGTTGAACGATTCATAACAACATTAAGACAAAATCACTACCAAGACAAGCATAACTTAAAGAACAGTGCTTCTGAATGAGATAAAAAGTTAGAAAAGTTAAATAGTTAGAAGTACTTAGATTTAAATTGTCTTGTTTCAACAAGTATGAAATAATAATAGAAAAGAACACATGGCTAAGGTATTTTAAGAAACAACTGTGAAATATTATGAAACATACATCAAAATTAAGGTGATGACTGGTCCTTAAACCAGTCATCACCATTTTCTTCTGAGATGAAGAACATCTCGCATCTAAAGTAAGGTGCGGAAATTAAGTAAGATTAATAAATTAAAAGCTCTGGGCTGTTATGGGGTAACCAAATTAGTTTCAATCAAAATTCTTAAATCTTGGTTTATTTGTGTTTTTGTAAAGTTGAATAACATAAAGATTATTTTTTGACAGCACTGATACCATAAATACATATTAAATTACCAGTTACAATATCCAAGAAAAATCCATTGCAATTCTCCTTCATAGCAAATAAACACTTACAGATGATATTCCTTTATTTTTGTACAGAGTGCGCTTAACAATTTTTAGGACCCAATGCACATATATAATGACAGCCTAGATTTTAGAAATAGATCTACAATATCCAGAAATTCCACAGTACAGACCCCATCTTGAATTTTTGCATTTACTTTTTTCAATGAACCATTAATCTGATCATAGACCTCCCAATTCCTACCATCATATAGTGAACATTTTTATGAACAAAAAATTTAACAATGCCTCAGATTTTACATTACCACCCACTAAATCTCATTTGTAACAAATTGAAACCATTTGGGTTATAGCATACTAATCAATTTTACACTTATAATGGTAAATTTTAAGAGCATTAAGATTTTTTGCACCAGGAACATATACCACAGATTGGTCTTCATAATTGGTGCAACCGTTCATGATTTCTGCTGTAATAGTTTATTGACCCAGGCTGCTGAAAAATTAGATGATAGCTACTTAATCGATCAAGTCTTCAACGGATAATCTGATTCACTGTCAATATCATTTTTACTAATGCCTTACTTTTTACAAATGCCTTATATATGGTAGTTTAGGTCAGTTTTCCCTGTATGCAGATTTTAATTCTGTAACAGATGTGAGATTTTAGTTTTGCAGTCTGTAGTAGTCAGCTGATACAATTACTGTTTGTTATTCAGTTCATTTTTTACTGAAAATAATGAAGTTTAAGTATACAAAATAAGAATGATTTTTTCCAGTTTTTCAATGTAGTTACAAAGGAAACTGAATTTTATCCCACACATTACAACAGATATTTCTCATGGTAATAATAATGCATCTTATATAAAAAACACATTTTAAACATATTAATGAATGAACCATTAATATGTAAGACCAAATCAGTCAGCATTAGTAGACTAGATCATCAAGTACAGCAACTAAACTGAACTCACTACACTAGTTTAGAGAGCAATTTGTTCTTTAATCTGAGATCTATCACTTCATTTGAAATGACCTTATCCTTTAAATCTCAGGTATATTAAAAATCAAAATATTTTCATCTACTACTGGTAATGGAGAATAATTTTATTAACTCAATCTGAAATGAGAATTCAATAATGAAGACAACTCAGCTGCACTGAATGAACTGAATGAACTAAAAATTCATTCAGTGCAACAGAATAATTTGTTCTATCCATTACAATTCTAGATCAAACTATTTATAAAACAGTTTTAACAATGTCTAATTATGTTAGTAGGTCAGCACATTACTTTGGTTACCAAGTGACTTTACACTATTCTCATGTGGATTAGATGGTGCTATATATGAATGGGACTTACGTAGAAAAAAAAGGGCAACTGATATTTTTATTAAAGAATGTCAACACAGAGGTCTTGTAGCGACACAAGATGGTAACTCAGCTTACACTGTTGGTTCTGATGGTATGTTGAAAGAGGTAATGGAAGGTCAAATAGCTAGAGAAGTTGATGTCGGTCAAAATCAACTGGATTGTATAGCATTATCACGTTCTGAGATGCTGATGTTTATTGGTGGAGATGATGGTAATATTATTTCAATTAAATTTCCTTTAGTGCATCCACCTGTATACCTTCAATTTTCTGTGCATAATCACAGAATTATAACAATGAAATTAACTTACGATGACCAAGTTTTAATATCATGCAGTGAAGATGGAACGATGTGTTTTTGGAAAATAACATCTGCAGAAGGTAAACAAATTGAATTGGATCCTCTCTTCAAATACTCAAATGAAATTCTTATCAGTAAAGATGATTTAAAGGAAAAAATAAAAAATATTAAAAATTTATCAACAAGAATAAAAGAACTAGATTTTGAACATTCTTATCAGATTCGACAAATAGAAACGCTACACAAAGAAGAAGTGGAAGAACTGCATACAGGATACTGTTCTGCTATTGAAGAATTGAAAGAGAAAAATCAGGTAAGTACACTAATTCATCAATTTTAACATTTCCTTGATCTCACTTGTAAAACTGTTATACATTTATAACACCATAGAACAAAAAAAGATTTTATAATATTAAAAAAATAAAGTTTTTCTTTTTCTTTTCCTTTTTCATAATTTGAAACATATTTAGAGATTTTTTTTTCAAAGAACTATGATCCCTAGTCCTTAGTAATACTGTAGCTAGCGGGTGTTGTAAAGTGGTTAATAAATGTGACCAACAGACTAAAAAATACATAAAAGTACTACATACAACAACAAAAACAACCTTTGCAAATCATCATCAATTGCTACATACAGAAAAAAATACAACTACAACATAAAAATTATGTATATCATAGAAAAACCATAAATTGAAAACACTGAAATTAATCTAATTAAAATAATGTATAAATGAAACAAGAGAAATTCATGAACATTTGAAATATATTTACAGAATTTTCAGAGTAAATTAGTAAATGGCATCACTTAAATGTACAAAATTTTAATATAGATATGGTATGTGGATATTCTTATTATATATAACCCAGTAATAAATAATGAACATTTAATAATATTAAATTAATAATATTAAATAATATTAAATTCATAAAATGAAAATTCACATTTGAAATAGATAATAATACATTATCTAGATGTTTTGGAATAAACAAGAACAACCAAATTAAAACATTAACAAGTAGAAAACCTACACATCTAGTATTATAACAATTCATATAAAACCAAACTGACCCTTGTTTCATAAAATTAACACATACACAAATATGATTAATAGATACACACATTGAAAATGGATGTTTTAGTTAGTATTTATAAAAAAAAACGAACTATCAAAACAAAATAATAAAATTAACTACCTTACAACTAATATAACATACAAAAGAGTAAAAAAATATACATTTATTTATACACTAATACTATCATTGAAAACATTAATGAAACTTACAATAAAGAAATATTTAAACCAGCATACATATCTAATCACCACATAATAAAATATTTTAAAAATAATAAAATAAACAACACATTTAATAACTACAAACATTCTATTTCTGAATATTAACACAAATTTAGAAATATTAGAGGTAATTAAAGATTGTGTAAAGTTAAATATGTTAGAAAAATTCTCATATTACATACATAAATGCAAATAAAATATTAATTTTATAAAACCTCAGGCAGCGTTTGAGGCAGATGGTTTTAAAAAAATTGCAATACCACTCATTTAAATTAATATCCAATTTTCATTATTTTAGAATTTTTATTTTAAAATGTTTATTATACAATAACAGATTTGTTTAAATCATTAATGCCGATATGAGATACCAAGAAAGATTCATAAAAAAACTGATGTCCTATCTCAATATTCTGTACAAGCTGGTTTAATAGAATTTAAATATAACAGTAAAGAGGAATAATATAAATTTTAAAAAGATTAATTTCACTAAAATATGTGCAGTATATACAGTGTGTCTCACAAAGAATTGGGGAAACTTTCAGGTCATGTTCTAGTGGTGAACATAATGAAAAAGTTCATATGAACCATAGGTCTGTAAACGCTTTGTTTTCGAGTTAACTCCTAACAAAAGTTTCGCCCGGATTTCAGCTTTTCTAAAAAAAAAAAGCTGTACTGTAATTTTTGGGATCCAAATTAAGGAGTAAAGTGTAATGGTTTCTGCTGGGAAGAAGGATAAGACAGTTCCCAGAACTGTAACTCCAATAATTTTGTTACATCCGACATATCTATACACAATTCGACGGGTGTCATAAACAAGTTTTTTTAGACTTGTAGTACAATAGTTTTTTTTAATGACTAATAAATGCGGAAGATTTACTAATAAAACTTTTAGAGAATTCACTTCTGAGAAAATTAATGTAAATACAGCCAAAAAAAAAGTAAATAAAAACTTTTAAAAATCAGTTTTTCATTGAAGCAAAACAGACGAAAAGTAGACAGAAAATGGAAACTTATGTATGGAAACTCTTTCCATACCTAATAAACATTCTTTTTTAAAAAACAAAAATGCTAATTAGTGAATTTTATAACAAAAACAAAATTTATAAAGCAATATATATTAGACAATATATATTAGCTGTATATATTCAACAATTTACACAGGTAAAACAAAATAATTACGGAAAAAACTAAATTAAAATGTATGTTTTTTAGAAATATTTTTAAAATTTTTATTGTATAGGTTGGTAATACTAACAGTTGAACAACAATAAAAATTGTATACTTCATTTGAATCTCTTTTCATAAATTATCATACAGCTTAAGGAAGCACAGTGTAATCATATTGTAGTGTAAAAGTGCTGTTAACAATTTCTAATGAGGAATATGCCAATATAATTTTTACTTTTATGGATTTTGTAAGAGAAATTCTGATGCTGCTCGACATGAATCAGGAGAGATTTCCTGGAAGGCAAGACATGGAAGGCTCGACATGAATCAGGAGAGATTTCCTGGAAGGCAGGTCCCAAATACAAAAATGTTTTCTTCGGAGAATCACCATTTATGAAAGAATGGGTAGTTTCCAAGTGTAAATAATTGTGTTAATGATGAGCATCAGTATGATTCAATGTAGCTCAGGTACTAATAAAAATTTCATGTGGCGAATTTCATGACGCACTGGTTTGACAAAGAACAAAGTGTGACACATTCTACAGAAAGAAAATCTTTATCTTTCCCGCTTGAAGAAAGTTCAAAATTGGTGGCCAAGAGATTAGCCCCAGCGGTTAAAATTTAGTTATTGGCTTCTAGACAACGCTAAGGTAAATTCAACTGTATTTACTGATAAAGCCACTTTTACAATAAACTTGTTCAATTCTTAAAATAGTACTTTATGAAACGAAGGCAATCCACATAATACTGTGGAAACTAGTTTCCAACATATTTTATATTAGTTTGGTGTGGCATTCTTTATGACAAAATTCAGGGATCTTTGTTTTCAATGAATATCTTATGGAAGATGTATACGTTTATTTCTTGAAAACTAATTTGCCAGCTCTTTTGGAGGATGTACCTTTACAAACTAGATTGCAAATGATTTTTCCAGTGTGATATTACAATGTAACATTTTTCTTTAGTAGCTAGAATTCACTTCAATGCTAATTTCTTAAACTGGATTGGACGAGGTGAATCAGTCAATTGGCCACCACTATCACCTAACTTAACGCAGCTAGATTGCTTCATTTGGGGCCATATGAAAAAGATAGTGTACCAAGAAAAAGGTAATAACTAAAGAAGAGTTACTAGATTGCTAGATACTAGAATTGCTAGATTGCTTCATTTGGGGCCATATGAAAAAGATAGTGTACCAAGAAAAAGGTAATAACTAAAGAAGAGTTACTAGATTGCTAGATACTAGAATTGCTAGATTGCTTCATTTGGGGCCATATGAAAAAGATAGTGTACCAAGAAAAAGGTAATAACTAAAGAAGAGTTACTCATTATATTACGAAATGCTATTGAATTTATACGAAATGATCCTGGGATGATACGGAAACCCACCAGAAATATTTTATGTGCAGTGCTGTGTACATTGTGAAGTAAGGAATTACATACAATTAATGTAACTGTAGTTTGTTTACTCTTGTTACCATTTAAAATTTCATGTATTTTAATTTTGTTTTGTTATATTAAGAATAATGTTACGATTAACACAGAAAGAATAATACAATTTTCTGTCCACTTTTTATTTACTTTTTGTTAGCTGTACTTAACAATAATTTTCACAGAATTGAATTCTCTACTAGTTTTTTTTTTTAATCTTCCTCATTTTAATCTTTAGTCATTAAACAAAGCTATTGTACAACAAACCTAAAAAAAAATTGTTTTTTGACACCAAATTATGTGTTTTACATCAGATATCTTAAAAAAATACTGGACCTGTTTTATCTTACTTCCCAGTTCAAACTAAATAAGAAACCATTAACTTCATTCCTTTATTTGGGTCCCAAAAATTGCAGTAGAGCTTTTTTTTATTGGAAGAGCTGAAATCCACATGAAACTTTCGCTGTGTGTGCGCGCGCACATGTGTGGTTGTGTGTGCGTGTGTGTGTGTGTGTGTGTGTGTCAGCAATGGCAAAACGCTCATAAAAGAAGATAATTTTGTTTGAAACATTAAAACATCAATAGTTATTGAGCTAACTAAAGCGTGCTGAAATCTTCAAATTTTAAATTATTAAGTTTTTTAAATTAAATTTTCATTGTTAGAATAAATAATTACCATTAATGTATTCGTTAATGATTTTTTTTATAGGAACTAGAAACTGAGCATACTATAGAACTAAATAAAATAAACAGAAATATTGCAGAAACTAAACATGAACATGAACAAGCAATGGAGAAACTGGAATCTGATTACAATGCTAAACTAATTGTTGAATACACTAAATTTCAAGATCTGGAAGAGCGCTTTGCGGCTTGGAGACAAGAAAATGAAAGGTTAAAATCTATACATTATTTTTATATTTCTTTCATAACTCTTTTAAATATCATTATTAATAAAATAGTTCTTATAATATTTCATTGGCTGCATTTTTAAAGGACATTTTATGAAAAAATTACTTACTACTTTCAGAAAATTCCAAGAATTAGCAGAATCTAAGAAAGTCGCAATAGAGGAAATGACAATAAGTTATGAACTCAAACTAGAAGAAAAGAATATGCTAATTGAAGAAGTAAGTACAAAAAGAATCTTGTTTACACTGCAGTAACAATTAAGAAATCTTACAGTATTCTATAGATTATTTTGGACAATAAAATATGATTATGTATACTGTAAAACAAATGTTCTACAAGACTCCAAATCATTTGCCATTTTTAAAATAAAATTGATTCATTTTCTGTAGTTAGATCTATTTACTTTGGTCAGAACTAAGATATACAATATAGAACTACAAATTACAGTAAAATCATAGTAAAAAATTATTTTTAAAGGTATCTACTCTGTTTAATTTCATGCCAATCTGATTAAAATATCCTCTAAAATATCAAGGAAGCCCAAAGATCTAAACATTTTGGGTTTTTTTTTTTATTTTCATTGGAACACTGTTTTATTTTTAAATGTGCAGCATTTTAAGTATAACTTCACACAAATAAATTATTCTATAACGCCGATATATTATTTAATAAACATTATTGTTCAAATTTGCAAAAATTTTATAGCTAAGAAATTATTTAAAGTTTTTCATTGAACTTTATTCTCAAAATTGTCATTAATTATAAAATTGAGACACACAAATAAGAGTAACTTAACAGATTTAATTTTTAATTGTATTATATTAGTCATGCTTGAAAAGTAAGAAAGTAATAACTCATTCAGCCCTAAAATGTTAAGTAAATGAATGCAACCTTTCTTTTCAGAATTGGGATTTTCAAAATTCAACTTAATTTCATGAAAAGAAGCTTGTCCCACAATTCACAGAATAAATTTGAAAGATAATTTCAAATATTTTAAATATGAAAATCTATTTAAAATTTTACTACATTTTATATAATACCTTCTTTGCTTAATTTTTTTTTAATGTTTAAGATGAGTGAAACATCAAAACAAACAATTCGAGAACATGAAGAGATAAAGGAACAAATTGAAGATGATGCTGATAGAGAAATAGTTGAATTACGAACACGATATGAAGACTTGTTACAAGAAGAACGAGAGGTTAATATAAGACTGCGAGGTGAGACAGGAGTTATGAAGAAAAAATTTATTTCGTAAGTAAAATTAAACATGCACACAGATTTAAAAAGACAGTTTTTTTCTAACAAATATTTTATCTTCACAATTGTTAACGAATAAGAATCTTTAAAACAACAAAATTCTAATCTACCTTATCACCATGACCAGAATCAAATATTAAGTTTATCAACATCAAATAATGTGTTTGCATTACAAAACAATGTAACTACAAGTTCATTTACACCTAAATATTTTTCACCTATGCAAATTATGAACAATATAGTCTTTCAAACTGAATTATGAATTTTAGTAATTACATTTTTTCAAATTCTGAACATTTGTCATTTCTGAAACAGAATAGACACTGAAGGCGGCTTCAAAACAATTTAAAACTGACAATATTTTGTGGCAGGTCATTTGTGTTTGCTGTGTACATATTGTAAAACTTAACAATGGCTTTCAATAATTTCATTTTTTAAAAACAGAAAAATGTTTCAGCTAGATTTCAATGCAGTTTATTTTAATAACATTTTTTAAATCTTCTTTACCTGTCAAAAGAGAATGTATGCAATTATTTCAAATGTCTCAGCTGAAACTGAGTTGTCACCATTATTTTAGATAGTCCCATTCATCTAAACATTGTTATGAGAATGTCATTGTTATGAGAACAAGTAAAAAATTATCTATACTTTTCATTATATAATTTATTTACACAAAGATAGGGGTTCAACATGTACAAATACATAATTTTTCTACATAGTTCCCTCCCTTACCAAAGCACCTGATCATATGTTCCACAAGCTGCATACTTCTTCCAATAAAAAGGTTTTTGATTGGTTTTGTAGCCACTTTTGCACTGCTTCCTAAGTCTGTGGAAAATTGACAACTTAGCAGACCATCCTGACAACAGATGAAAGTTAGAGGAAGCATAATCTGGGCTGTAGGGAGGGTGTTCTAGAACCTTTAAAATTTAACTTTTTGATTGTTTGAATAGTGTGGCAAGCCATGTGTGAGGGACATTGTTAGGCAGTAACAACATTTTCTATGACAATATACTTTACAGAAGCCAAGCTCACCGTGGATGATTTGATGGGCAAAACTATAATAATTAATGTATCTTGATGGTATGTCACCTACTCACCAGAAATATTTCTCAAGCTTACTGAATCTTATTATCCATGGTGGAGGTTGATGGGCATCCTGCTCCTTCTCCATGCATCACAGGCGTCCAGTCACTTTTAAACATCTTGATCCATGAAAAAAACACTTTACATGATAAAGCACTGTCCCTGAATTGTGAGAAGTCTATAATGAATTTCACTCTCTTTCAAATCCTCAACCCGAGAAATCAAATCACTGCACTTCCTTCATGGTGCAAACTGCTAACAGAGTAGACATGTTTATACAGTAATGACCAGAAGGCATTTGAATGAGGATAAAATTTTACACATGTGACTGAGGTCACACCAACTCTAAGCATGCATGCATGCATAGAAAGTAGTATAACAATCTTGTAGGTTTGTTATGGTGAAAGTGTAGATAATTTTTTTACTTGTCCTGGTGTATATTTATCCATACAGCAGAATTTAACTCTTAAATTTAATTAAAGCAAATAAACTTTATGACAAAAACTTATGATTTTTAACAAGAATAAAGTATCTATCTGTACTGAACCTACTTTTTAGCTGAAATGCTAACTCAAAAATAAAGAATTTAGAATTTAATAATTATTACTATTAGATATATAGATTTAACCTGAGGATATTAAAAATATCCTCAGGTTTTGTAATTGAATACAGTTGTTTTTTGTTAGAATTTTCTCAAAATAGAGGATATTACATCTATTAAAACTGTTTTAAATTATCGTCATTGCAAAATTCATTTTTAAACAGAGCACAGAAAGATATTGAAGAATTAAAACATCAAGTTCTTACATTACAAGGCGAACAAACAAGTCTGAAAAGAATAATACAAGACTTAGAAAAAGATATTTCTGATCTTAAAAAAGAAATTGCAGAAAGGGACAATACAATACATGATAAAGAGAGAAGAATTTATGATCTAAAACGAAAGAATCACGAGCTGGAAAAGTATAAATATGTTCTTAATTATAAAATAAGTGAACTCAGAATGCAGATTGAACCAAAAGATAATGAAATAAAAGAAAAAAGAGAACAAATAGATGATGTAAGTAAACAAAATAAATTTGTAATCATTAATTTGCAATTTTTATGAGATAGACTTTATTCTTAATCAAGAATGTACTAGTAAATAAATGGTTTTTGCACTACACCTTTAATCAGGAATGCACACATAAAGTGTGTATTAATTTTTCCTACAAGATATCAGTTGAATACATTAAGTTAAACCTGTTTATTACTCCTATATACTTTTCTTTTTTTTAACCTCTCATATCTTCAGAGGATGAAATGAATGATTTGTAGCATGTGTGAAAATGCCATGCCTGATCAGGACTCAAACCCGGGACCTCTGGATGAAAGGCCGAGACGCTACCCCACTCACACCACAGAGGCCAGCATTATCCCTATATACTAATTTTGGGAATTGTAACTTTTTTTTATAAGTTATGTTGGGTTTGTACATTTTTGAATTAATTTTCTACATCAATGATAGAAAATTTAATTTTGTAGTGTAAAGCAACTGAATTATCATTGTGTACTATTAATGGGTTCTATTTTCCTCTGGCACTGTATTTTTCTTAGTTCAATAACAGAACACCATTTAAAAATTACTGAACATCATACTCTCTTTCAAATTAATGGTATTTTTTCTGGAATTTCTAGAATAATTTTTCTTAATTTGAAAATTATATAATAAATTTTAAATAATTTAATACATTTTTTTTTTTATAAATTGTAATAAATAAATTATATTTCCAGTTTTACAAAACATTTAAAAGCTTGTATTTAAGAATGACATTAAATCAAATTAATTATTCATGATGCTTATGTTCTTTGGCAACAAGAAAAGATGAAAACTGTAAAAAAAAAAAAATCAATTTAAAATATCACTTTTTTTCATGAAAATATGACTGTAAAGTTTTTACAAAATATTCTTCAGAAGTGTTTTTGTTGAGAGTGCTGTTTCTACTCACATGACCCAAAAACTACAATTTCAATCATACATTTCTCATGCTCACAAATTACTACAGAATATAAACTCAACATACTGTTCATCTTCCAAAAAACCTTACAATTTCCAAACTAAACGGCTTACTTTTAAAATATAAAACCCATAAATGACATACTTATCCACAACACATTTAATCATCTCATATTTTTTTAAATATTTCAAAAAGGAATGAGATGATTAGAATTACATGTTTCTGAATGTTTATCTATTACATGTTTCATTGGATACTACACAATTTCATATCAACAAATAATATATTTAGAATTATTTTTTGGATATAAATGGTTAGACATCTACATATATAAACCTTTCATTACAAAGCCTAAGAACGACAAAAAACCTACTGACAAAAAAATACAAAATGCTTACATAAATCAATCTGTACTTATAGAAAAGAATACTACTTTCAAAACTTCAAATACAATATATAACCATAGAATGAATTAAGAAAGCACACTAATAATTACAAGAATTCAGAAGGAGAACTATTAAACTGCAGTAATTACATTAAATATTAACATTAGACAAACTGATCACATGTTAATTCATTGATACTAATATTTATAAGACTTCAAAAATCGTCACATATTTGGGTGAATCACCATCCCAACCCCCGTAGGGGAAAAGACACCCATCAAGTGACAATTCCAGCCACCACACCACCCCTCCTGTTCCTAGCCCAGAAGGGCTTTACCAGGAGTCGTCTGAAAGACCTTTGTACTGATTACATATCTGTCATCAGCCAGGCCTCGGTCGGGATGCCCCCGATGCAAATGCCGCGGTCGACATTTAGCATCAGAGTAAAATTCAGCAGCAATCGCCCTCGCCGTAGGCTTAGGTCAACCTACACGTAGCCCTAAAGCTAAATAACTGCAACGCGGAAGCACTCTGCGCCTATCCTAATCAATCTAACTACCTACGTGACACTGAATGTCATATACGCATCGACAAATTCGATAGGAGAAAAGATTCCCGCAAAAAATGCTGCTCACAGCAAGCAATTTTGACCTATAACAACTTTTCTCATTAAACATTCACTGGAGACATTGCCTCCCAATATATCACATTCACGTGACATTCTCTTCTCGTCAAAACTAACCCACACTGGTCCCAACATCGCCACCGCCGCCCGCAAAACGAACAGACCCCAACGATGCCACGACCAATATACCTACTAATGCCTTAGCAGAACAATGCAAACCAAAATGGTAGCACCACCCTACTAAGGCCATCCACAATACTACTTCAGTATGAAAAACTAACCAGGGCTCCTTGCCAAACCGCCTATGTCCAACCACTCAACTGGACAAGTCGGAACCCTAGCACCCAGGCTTCTACTTCCTAAACTCCCTCTAGAACCCTGGAAGACGGAATGGTTCGCAGGAGGACAGCGACAAGCTGCCACTCAGTTCGCGGTCTTCCAATTGACCCGTAAATCTAGGCCAAAGTGTAATCTCTCAAATTCCCTAACCACTCTGTCACGCGCAAACTCATACCGGGGACAGACGTATAGCACATGGCTA
>JAAAKQ030512965.1:0-19551 GCA_010016005.3 Zanna intricata
GAGGATGAGATGAATGAATTGTAGCGTGTGTGAAAAATGCCATGCCTGACCGGGATTCGAACCCGGGACCTCCGGAACTATTTAAATAGTCAACAAAATAATTTAGCAAATTCCAGTAATTGTATTTTTACATTTAAATAATTTTTATCTGACTGATAATCTAAAAGTTTAGATTTTAAAGACTGATTAAATTTTTATGATTTTGATGTAATTTTGCACTATATTCCAACATTTCAATCAAAGAACTCTGGAGATTCTAAAGGATTGATCGATCGTCAATCTACTTATTTGTGTAAAATAATAATAATGAAAATAATAATGTTTATAGGTGTGTGTGTGTGTGTGTGTGTGTGTGTATGTATATATATATATATATATATGAAAAAAAATCCACACTTTCGAATTTAACAAAGAATATAAATGAAATAACAGAAAAACTATAGGTAAATCATATTTGATTATTTTCATCATATTGATTTTTTTTCTTACTCATATTTACAAAAAAAAAAAAAAAAAAAAAAAAAAAGAAGTAAATGTGACTTATTACGATTATTTTAGCAACCGGGCGAGTCTAGTGGTTAACGTGACATAGCAAATCAGCTAATTTCGAAGTCAAGAATTCTAAGGTTTCAAGTCTAGTAAAGGTGGTTACTTTTATACGGATTTGAATACTAGATCGTGGATGCCAGTGTTCTTTGGGGGTTTTTTTTTTAACCTCCGTTAAGGTTTATCTTCAGGAGATGAGATGAATGAATTGTAGGGTATTTGAAAAATGCCATGCCTGACCGGGATTCAAATAGAAGTAATAGAAAACCTTACGGTAGTTCCAAGGCTAAAAAGAAAAAGAGAGAGCGCTTTTTTACTGCTATTTTTGCCTAAAATCTTTCTGGATCATTCAATGATTCAATATAACATAAAAATGCCTTGATACATATGTGTGCACGTTATATAGATTAAATAACTTTTTATGGTCATTTTGCGGCTCTAAGTGAAAAAAAGACTTAATCTTATTTCTGTGAAACTCAATTTTATTTGAAAAACACTCAAAAAGTCGATTTCAAAAAATCCTTTTAAAATTTCAACTCATAGTAAGAGCTACGGATATATCTGCCAAGTTTGTGGTTATATGAAATCCTTTCCAAAATATTGCAACGTTACTTACTAGATCGGATGAAGTGATAATCTTCTTAAAGTATTAAAGAATAATTCTTCTTCTTCTTCTTGAAGTATTAAAGAATTAGTTAATACTAGCATCATCGAAATCGATTCAGTTATTTGAAAGAGTGAAAGAAACATCAAAATTCAATGCTAACATCAAAAGACTTAATTTTAATTTTTTAACGAGTTTTCTTTTAACGAGTATTACCCTTTTTATTTTTTTATTAAAAATATGAAACTTATTGGTCTGAGATCAACTAAAATACTTTATGTTTGGTTGGGGCAGTTATAATTTTTCTCAAAGAGGATTAGGGTTCTAAGAAAAATGGTAATTATAACGAGACTGAAATGAATACAGCAGTGTAAAAAGAAAAAAAAATTAAACTACAAAAATTAATATCCACACATTGATTTCAATATTTTTATACGTACAGAAATCAGGAATCGATCTTTTCTTTTCTTAGAAGAAAAAATAACGAAAAGGAACTTAAATTAAAAGTTAAATAGTAAGATAATTTACACTACAGACAAAAGAAATATTTTTTTAAAATCCTTATATTTTTAATAATATAATAATTATATATAAATACTCTGCAATATACATTAAAGAATAGGGAAAAAATTACTGTGTACTTAAATGAGTAACAAAATTAAAATCTTCTATAAAAGGAAAAAACAATTCAAAAAGTTTATGGATCGTTTAATTATAACAAAAATATTTTAAAAATGTAACTTGATTTCATCTTCAGTAAAACTATATAATTATATAACATAAATGAAACTGTTAATTAGTAGAAAATGCTCATTTTAATGGTTGTTTTTTTCATATGTACTCAAGTCTATAATTCAACTTCAAAAGAACGATCCTAATAAAGGTTTCTCATTCCTTTTTTAATGAAAAATTAATTTTATTAAATTACAAAAAAAAAAAAAAAACAAATACATGAAAGTCTACATTTTTTTTATTATACTGTGTTTATATGCGTTTGGTCTGTAGAAAAAACTACTGCTTTATGAACACAAATAACCTACGATTTTACTTGAGTATTGTATTACAATACTCAATAATGACAATAAAATCGTACATACATCTTTCTTTTTCTGTTTAGCATCCAGAACCACTGTAACGTATTACTTCAAAGGATGAAAAATGATGATATGAATGAATGTAAAGTGTAGCCTTGTGCAGTCTCAGGTCGACCATTCCTGAGATATGTGGTGAATTGAAATACAACCATCAAAGAAGTGGACTGAGCTCCTCGAAATGACGGCTATTAGCGTCCGTGGTGAGGTCAGTGGGGTTATATGCGGTGATAGCCTGGAAGAGAGCATTGCAGAAAAAGATAGGCAGGCATAGACTTATCGGATTGCAATGGCAGCTTGCCATTGATGTGGCTTATCGGACAGTCTCGACAGAGGCGGCGCTAGTAATAGCGGCGTTGCCTTCCTTCGAGCGAGTGGCAGAAGAGATCACCAGGAAAGCAGAGGGCACGCCAAGAGAAAACAGATCGTGAATACCGGTGTTCTTTAGTGGTTGGGTTTCAATTAACCACACATCTCAGGAGTGGTCGACCTGAGATTGTACAAGACTACACTTTATTTACATTCATACACTCATCCTCATTCATCCTCTGAAGTAATACCTTACGGTAGTTCCGGAGACTAAACAGATAAAGAGAGAGGAGAAAACAGATGCTACGGGAAACTGACAGGGGATGTAGGATAAGTCATAGATAGGTAGGTGGTTCTGGAGGCTAATCCCGGAGTTGAAGCCTTGGCTGACAAGAAGACTTAGAGAACTGTTGCTTGACCTGACACAATTCTTGTCCGGCCACGGCTGCTTCAAGAAGTATCTGTATGAGAGAAAGCGGGAGAGCTGGAATCGGTGCTTCTACTGCAAGAGCAATGACTTAGTGGTACACACATTTTCCATTGTGCCAGGTGGACTGAAGAGAGGAGGGAGGTCCTTGCGGTGAATAGCGAGGTTACGTCCAACACAGATATGCTGCATGATCTTAGAAATTGGGCCTTGATCACTGGCATGATTGGTGGTATTCTGAGAACGAAGGCTTTTGAAAAACTACATATTTACTCTACTACATACGAGGAAGATGGAGGACGAAAAGAACCTGAAGGGAAGAGGAATGATTGGGCAAGGCAAGGGATTGCAAAAGACCATAGATCCGGTGAAGGTACCCCTTCGGGAGCTTTCCATTAGAGCGATGCAAGGAGAAGACTTAGTCCCGATCATCCGAATGGTGCTGCTGGGAATGGCAAGGCCGGGCTTAGCGTGCTCTCTCGGATGGTTAGAGGCAACGGCAAGACTGCAGGATCTTATCATCAGTTGCCGGACAGAGGCAGTGGAAATTTGATGCGTAATCGACAAAATTTTATCACATACATTAAGTTACAGTACTTAATCCAATCTGATGCATCGAGAATAAAGCAAAACCATTTTTTTCTTTTCATCTAAAACTAGAATGGAGATTCTAATATATATAAAACGAAAATCTTTTTTCAAACTGAATTCTTTTTCAATTTTATCCTTTTGAAAATTTTAATTGTATTTTTTGTAAAATAAGAGAGAAACTAGAAAAAAATCATTTTTTACTAGGAGAGGTTTTTGCCAAAAAACTATTTTATTTTAGTTACTAAACTAGTAATTACTAACTAGTGAGAATTTTGAGAAAACAAAAATTCTCACTACAGAAAAAAAGGTTGATATATACCATTTTTATTTTTATTTTGATTATATATCATTTATTTTATTTATAGAACATTTTTTTATATGATATTCAATCAGTCTTTTTACCATCCATTAAAATCTACATTAGTAATTATAAAATAGTAGTATAATAAACTGATAAAGAGAAAAGATTTTGCAAATGATGCAACCCAAATGTACTTGACTGAATCACAAAATAAATACCTTATCCCACAAAAAATGTCAATATACAAATAGACATTTCAATTAAATTAAGATAGATTACAAGTTGTAGAATGTGTAAGAAAACAGTATTAATACATTTCACGCTCTTATTTAATTTACTAATTACAAATTTTTAAAATTTTTTTAAAATTATACAATGGAATTCTCAATAGCTTTGCTTTTTACATAGAAAATTTAATTATTTAATAAAAAAATATTCAAAATTTTATATATTTCTTACGTGGACAATATCGTTATGTTGTTTTAAAAACAAGCACTGAAACGAGACAACTTTCAAAAGATATATAATAAAAATGTAAAAAGGAACATAAAAATATATATTTTTTAAACTCTATTAACTCCTTACAACTGATCATTACTTATTGTCACTTACGTAACTGTTGGTCTAAAAAAAATAGTCTAGTAATAAACAGTATTATATACTCCAATTTATCTTTCTATTCATCTGCAATTGAACTTGTGGAAAAAAAGAAAATAGAAAAAATCTAAAATAAAATAAAATAAAGTAATTTATAGAAACAGGAGCCTTAAGTTACTGCGGTAAAATAGTTGCGTGAATATCTTATTAGAGGACGGACACCTTGGTTTACCTGATAACCTTCGACTTGTCCGACCAGATTAGTCCTGATTATAGCAAAACTGCCACCATGAAAGAGAATTCTGTAGAGTTGAGTCAACAACAAGACACGCGATCCTCTCAACATATGAGAACGCAATGATGTATCTTTAAAGTATAGAGTACGTACGATTTAAAAGATCATGAATAAACGAAGAAATGCTTTGTCTAAATGTTTAACAAAATTTACACGATTATTTTCTTTATTTAAGGAATATAAAGAAAAAGCCTTACAACTATATAATTAAAAGCGAATACTACTTGAAAAGAATTAACGAACGACACAGATACGAGTAACTTGTCTTAAAAGATTGATAGGCTGTAAAATCTACATCTCTATATCCTGAAACGAATTACAGGAAAATGAAGGTAGTAAATGGAAATAAGAAATTTCATGGTAGAACAATAACAGGGGACCAGTATCTATCATATGTTTTCAATTTTAAATTTTAAAAGTCTTTTTGTAAAATTCTTCAATCATGGGGACATTAAGTATCCTTTCTTAAATTTTGTTGACTGGCGAAAATAATTCTTTAATTTTGTTTATGGTTCTTCCTCGTTATTTTTTTCTTTTATCTATTTTTCTGCGGAAAATATTTATTTATCCAGCTAATATAAGACGTACATTAAAGTTTTTGTGTGTAATTTAAATAGATATCAATATTACATAGATTTTAAAGCTGAATGTTTGCTTTCCATCGGAATTTTCTAAAACAACAACCATTCGACTTTTTTTTTTTTTTTTTTACATTTACTCTAAAAATTGTAAAAATATTCATTTATAGTGCTCCCTAAATATTTTTATTTAGTCAATTAATATTATTTCTTCTCTTTTCTTTAATTTATTTACTTATTTTATTGTATATACTTTTCTTCAGCATCTAGTGATAATTGTTTAAAAACCTATTGCATAAAAGTTAGTAATAAAAGTTTCAAAAGTTAGTTGCCAGAAAATGTTAGATTTTATCTAAAACATTTTGCGAGTAATATGTTCTCCAGTTTACGTAAATAATATATATCTATAATTAAATTAATATAAATAATATTACTAAAAATTAATTAAAATTATATATATATATATATTTACATACAAATATCCTCTCACACTTTTTCTGTTTAGACTCTGGAACCACCATAAGGTATTACTTCAGAGGATGATATGTATGAATGTGAATGAAGTGCAGTCTTGTACATTACATTTTTAGGTTGACCATTTCTGAGATGTGTGGTTAGTTGAAACCCAATCATCAGATAACACACCAGTACACACACACACACACACACACACACACACACTTAATTAATTGTATCTGCTATTTTTTATAATCACATTAACTGAAAAATTCATTTTTTTCGTTTTTTTATTATATCACTTATTTAAAAAATATTCAAAAATAAAAATGTTCTTTATGTTACTTTAAAATAAAATGTACTTTATATATATATATATATATATAATTACGTATGTTACGTATAATTACGTATGTAATTTACGTTATAAAATTTAAATGCATATATGTAAATAACAATTTAAGAAAGGAGACTTTAATGTTCTTACAATTGAAAATTAAAAAAAAAACTTTTATACATTTAAAACAGAAAAAATATACTGGTATTGTTTTACCATGAAGTTTCCTTACAAACATTTATTAGCTTAATTTTCTTGTAATTTCATTTCAGGATTAAGAGATCTAGGTTCTACAACCTCTCACTGTATCTTAAATTCATTTTGAAGATAATATTTACTCCTATCATGGTTTTTTTTAAGTATATTAACATTTAATTCCATAATTGTAAGGCTTTTTCTTTATATTCCTTAAATAAAGAAAATAAACCTATAAATTTTGTTAAAACTTATTTTAAAATCTGCTACTCGAATTTGGTTAGTGTATTTTTAAATAATTTTTAATTATTATTTTATTGCTTTTTGTACATAAATAATTTGCTTGAATGTTCATCAATGATACTATTTTCTGTCACATTTGTAATATTTAAGTAGCACTGACATATAATATGCCAAGATTAATGAAGTGAGATTCTTTCTTTCTCAGAAGCTAACTGATATCAGTCAATAATTTATTAATTAGCAATCCATAAATACACTAAACAAAATAATAATAATAGAAATATACTATGCGCTGATTAAATACTGTCGTTTATTATTGTCTAAGGATATTTTCGGAGATCTTAATCGAATCAGTACATTCAAAACAAATGTAACGAAGAGGAAACACTTCGGATAAGAGAATAATGTTCAATACTTAGAAAATATTAAAAATAGTTTGGCTTAATTTTATAAATAATTCTTAAAATGGCGAACACTTTTCCAATATTTAGTTGAAACTTATTTCTTTTACAAGAATTTCTTTTTCAGGTCGTCTTTGTACAGAAGTAATTGAGTAGGATGGAACGCTTGACATAATTATAAATTCCAGGAAGTAAGGGATTTGTGGTTAAATGATGCAAATATCACTTGAAAATAATTCGAGACATCAACTGAAACTATTTATCTTCTTCCATTCTTAAAACAATCCATTAAAAGCCGTTAAAAACTTTGTATCTTATGACAAGTTGAGGATTATATCTGTTTGCAAAAAAAGAGTATTTATACTACAAGGAAAAAATATACCGCTGTGGCTAATAAACTAAAAACTGTTGGGATACGATGAGAGTTTTCTCTAACGATACGGCATCTTCTTCTCCGGAATAAAGAGGCAGACAGCCAGAATCAACATCATTAAAAAAAATGGACACATGATTAAAAAGATAGATTTGTTTTTGCTGTGTGAAATTTATTAAAGAAACTCGAAGCTACGTAAGATGTCATGCCTGACCGGAATTCGAACCCGGGATCTCGGATGAAAGGCTGAGACGCTGGCGTATATAAAATAATACTCGATGTTTTAAAGGTTGTAGATCGTGGATTTGATCCTACCGTAGTTTTTACTTTTCGTGGGTAATAACACAGTTTTCCTTTTTATTTTGAACATGTAAGTTACAAAAAATGCATCCACTGTACGTGATTATCCAGTAATTAAGTGAATGGTCATGAATATAAGAGAACTATATAGGTACAGGTAACGTTTTAAACTGAAACATTTTCAAATTGTTAAAATACTACCAAGCGGAAGATACAGGAAACAGTTTTGAGGTTGTGCACAGCTAAAACTGTTTAAGTTGCTCTTTCATTTCATGCATAATTAATCAATGTATGCGAAACCTGAGAAATATTACATAGCTTTAAAACCCCGATATTCATTTTGAGATACATGTATTCTGAAACTAATTATGTAAAATTCTTAATTTATGGCAAATGAAAATTTAAAAAAAAAAAAATAATAATTAAAATAAAAAACATCTTCCAGTAAATCTACATACTGTTGCGGACTTGAGAATCTAATAAATATTATTTTCAACTTTTTAGAAATTTATTTAGGTATCAGTTTTATTGTTATTATTTTTTTTTTAGTTTATTTAATAAACTATTTGTGAAATTACTTTATTTATAAAATAATCTCATAGATACGCTGCCTGTATGCAAAAAGCTATTCACAAGAAACGCAAAGGCGAGAAATGCACGTATAAATGAAAATAAGAAAAGAAACGCAAAGAAAGGATGTTGTAAAACTGCTACCAAACGAGCTGCTACCGCCTCTTTGGAATGACGGAAATAGGAAAATCGTTATTTGTCATAAAAAATTAAGTTATATAAAAAAGATAGTCTGAAACTTTTTATTCAGTAAAATTGATATTTGATAAATTATATCTAGATAAATTTCATAAAACTATACACGTTAATGCAAAAACATAATTTTAAAACTATACGAAAATAAAATGTCTAAAAAATATAATAAATTAAATTATACATTAAGTTTGTGCTGTTTCTAAAAATACAAATAAATTCTACGTAAAAAATAATTAAATTAAAAATAATGGCATAATATAGGAAGAATCAAGTACAATATTTTTTGTAGTGATCTATTTATTACAAGAAGATATAGTACTAATATTGTCAGATTCATATAAACACGTTTGTGACACAAAATTTATGGTTTTCTATTTAGTAGGCTAGTAAGTAACAATGAAATAATGCTATAAAAATTCTTGAAAATCAAACAATATCTCAACATACGTACAGAACTCTAGAAAAGCTTAATTTAATTTTTGATTACAGATAATTTCCTATAATTATGTTAGAATCAGAAATGGTGGTAATCTTATTAATGCTAGAATCATTATTCAAGAACGTAAAATAATTATTTTAATGATTCTTTAATAATTCTTTTAATTATTTCTTCACATTTACATTCATAATAAATATGAATTAAATGAAATGATTCAGTAAAATCACCAGCTTGGTTAATCGAAATCCCCCTTAAAAATGAAACTTGGTAAATCTGTGTTTTTATTAAATAGTTTCAAGTAATAAACGTTATCGAAAACAATAACTGAAAAAAAAGGAAAGAATAATATATTCTAAAAGTTAACTTTATAACACAACTAAAGAAAAGAGGAAAAATGTTAATTAAAATGTCACAATAACAGCATGCATATACGTAAAATACAAAATTGTACGTAATCACTGTACGAATGCAGTTAACTGTACCCTCAATCTACATCTCTCGATTACATTTCAATTCATTAAAAAGTAGCGGACGTAAAAAATCAATATAATTTCATTTCATTTTAGTTCTATTCAATTAACAAGTTACGTAGAAAGAAGTAATAAATCACAATAACTAAGGTAAATAAAACGTTCAGTATAAAACAGTCGCGGTGTAATTGTCTAACAAGACTCAACTTAAACAATTATTATAATTAGAGCAATGTCTAAGAGGACATGCACTACACGTCAAGAAGACATATCATTCTAAAGTTGTCGTCTGTCTACTAAGAGTGGGAGATGTCTGGTACTTCCTGCTGCATTGTGCTTCAATCAAGTATAAAAAGTATCCACTGGCGTATCCTAGCTTCAGCATTGTGTCGGTGAGGAGGGAGGGGGTTAATCTTATTAATTTTTAACGCTTTAAGAAAATATATTTTAAATTATTAAGTAACTATAATCATTTGCTCATATATTAAAAAAAAAAAATCGAAATAAAATCGATTTTTACTAACAGTTTACATGGTTTCATTAACAGAAATGAAAAGTATAGTTTTTTGACCATCAAATATTTTATTTATAAAATTATTAATAAGTAAAAAAAAAAAAAAAAATTTACAACTGATTAATAAAAATAACATAATTAAAAGAAAGCATAACATAGTGGCAAAAGGAAATGAAAAATCATTGTAGAACGGATGTTTTTACTAAACAAAAAAAAAAGAAGTAAAATCTGAAAATTAATATCTTCATTATTGTATTTAAAAATAAACAAAATGAAAAAGAAAATCATAAAAAGAACATTTACGAAAAAGGTTTATAAAGGGTCTAAGCTTAGATTGTACTCGTATGTATGATATGTTAGCCATTCCTACCTCTGTTATTTTGTGGTTGTAAGACACGTTCTCAAGAAACCTGAAATTAATAAATTGAAAGCTGCGGAGATACGCTTATGAGAAGCATTAAGGGTTGAATCAGAAAGGATAGGATTCGAAGTGAAAACATTAGGAGAGAGTTAAAGTGAGAAAGAACTATTCTTGAAAGAATTTATTCCCATACATTATGTTGAAAGAAACATGTAAAGAGAATGATTGCGGGTAAGATAGCTTTGAGATCGATTACTTATTTACCAATAAAACTATGGGAATAGTTTGATTAAACTGATTTCACGTAGGTAAGTACATTCGGTTAAGAAACGCTATTGCCGCGTTTATAACTGCTCTAAAAAGGAGAGTTACTGAAACTTTCTGTACGGAGGAATTTAATCTGATTTAAATTATTTTATTGTTTTTTCAATTCTCTTTTAAAAATAACTATTTTAAAAACAATGAATATAAAAAACCAGTTCAACTTTAAAGTATTTTTACACACTGGTTAAACAATACCCAAGAAACAGTCAAAGGATAATAATTAAAAGTTTATGCTTTTCTATTTTATAATACAATATGATAGACATTACTTAATAGAAGTTAATTTATTTTTATGTATTTTTTTATGCACGTCTATTTAGTAAGCAATAATTGAATAAAGTAAGCTATTTCTTTCATTGCAATTAAAAACTCCTTTCAGTAATTCGTTAATTTACTTTCTATCATAAACTTAAACCTTATAGTCTCAAATATCTGGAATATCTCAGGGATTTGATACAAAGAAAGAAAAAATACCAACAATAATTTTAACGAGTAATAATCCAGTTCTCGTAGATCACAGAAGTTAAAGAACTTTAAGGATTAATTTTACATCATAATAACCGATATTATGTAAAGTAATAGAAAATACTTAGACTGAGAAGTAATTTTAAATTTTTACAAAAAAAATTATTATAATTAAAGAAACAAAATAAAAATGGCCCAAATTATAAAATTCATATAAGGGAAATGATCAGCTCACAGTTAATTTTTTTTAAAAATGTTAACTTTAAAACAAACATGCAAACACACATATACAGAGTAAAATTTAACTTCGGAAACGGCTTTATACTGGATAACTGAAAGGTATTTAGAGGTAGAAAGACATGGGGTTCTACATAGTTTAAAAAAATCTAAATTTTTGTTTAAAATTTTACAAGAAAAACAATGGTGAAACCTTTTTTTACTGTTAATACCTTTGTTATCAAGTTATAAGCATTCAAAGTTACAATGATGGAAAAATTGTGCTAACAATAAAACGCGCTGCATGAACAATTTTATTGCATTTTAAATTCATAATTCGTACAATAACGAACTTTAAATAGTGATAAAATATTGATGATAATAATAAACAATAACTAAAAATTAAAAAAACAACAACAAATTAAACGACTTTACTATTATTAACTGATATTATTTTTTCTCTTTTTCTGTTTACGCTCCGGAACTACCGTAAGGTATTACTTCAGAGGATGAATGAGGGGATGATAATGTATGAATTATTTTCTAAATAAAAATTAATTTTCCAAAGCTGATATTTGTTACTTATCGTAAATTAAACAAATCAGCTCGAAATATTTGCTTGAAAACGTATTACAAATTTAGTTGAGTAAATCAGTTGTTTATTTACAACAATACAGTTTATATTACCTTGAAAAAATGCAACTTATTAACTCATTTCACCTTTTTATTTCGAGGTACTTGATAGGTAGTGAACATTAAGTTATAGGCCTAGTGGTTCAAATTTTTTTTTTGTGAAGGTTTTATTAACAATTCCTCGTTTATTTATTTATTTTTATTAAATATTAAATCTTCAAATGATAATTCTTTCTTAAAGTGACACCGAAAAATAACTCTGTTTATGATATACGGGTATGATGACAGAGATCGGCCTTTAAAAGAGATATGTAATTTATTTAATAATAGATTTCGAAAGAGAGAACCAATAAATAAATCGACTGTAATCCTGAAGTGCAGCGATTTGAAAAAACCGGTACTGTAAAAAATCATCCTCGCAACGATAGATCAAGAACTGTCACAACTGATGCAAAGTCATTAGATGTATTGAAGACCTTTGTTGAAGACCCTCATTCATCGATTAGAAAACTTGTTGTTCAACATCACACTCACTTATTATTAACTTCAAATATTTCTTAAAACAAATAAATTTCACCCTTATAAGCTACACCTGGTGCAAGAACTTTCGGAAGATGATTTTGACAGCCGAACTGAATATTGTGATATTGCAATGCAAAAATTAGACGTATTCGCAAATATTTCGTTATAACTCGGTAACGAAGGCATTAACAGAAAAACTGATTTTACAATTGTTTTTCTTGTAAAATTTTAAATTGAATCATGTGTCATCTGTCCACCTTTCTAATTAAAAAAATTAAGTTTGATTCAATATTTCGGATCCCAGATGGTGGGTAAATATTAAAAACCCACCATAATGCAGATCTTTTTAACTATGTAGAATCCCATTTTTCTGCCTCCAAATACTTTTCAGATATATAGTATAAAGTTGTTTCCATACTTAAATATCATCCGGTATGTATTATAGGGGATTAAAAAAAACAAAAAGTGATTTTTAGAGTTACGGTAAAAAAATAAGATATTGATGTAAATGAACAACAATTTCAAGAGCTGGAATCAAAGCAAAATATTTATTACATTTATTTGTAAATATATGAAATATTTAAATATTATACCAATAGGTTAATCTATTAAGTACTGAATATTAAATTATAGTTATAAATAGAGCAATAAAATTAACAAGAAACGTTAATATCATACGACAAACAGAGCAACAAATTGATTATTTACTATATACATTTACGAGTCAATTTGCGCTGTAAACAAGGAAGGTCACGATGTGTAACGTGAATAGTTAGGCATGGCATAATTTTATGCAGATTGTGCAGACAATCTGCATATACATACACTAAAGCACAGACAATGCATATTGATTCAATGTAACCCTTACCTACGTGTTTCTACTTTAGAGTAATAAGTGTATAAATACAATACGTGCTTATTAAACGATTAGCCTATTGTATTATAATTCTTTTTATAAGCTATATTAATAAAAATAATAATTTAATTACTATTTACCTTGATCACAAAGGATTCCACCCCAATTTGTATCACAGATGCATTGCCATGACGAGCCGTTACAATAACCATGTTTACATCCTGGATACGGTTGACATTGGTCACAAAATTCTCCTCGCCATCCAGGGCGGCATCTAATAAATAATTAATAAAACAAATTAGTATACAATTCTTTAAAAAAAATTTAGAAAAAATAAACTATTTCATTAAAATAATTAGTAATTTGGTTGCTTTTCGTAGACAAGCGATAAACATTCTTCTGCGAAAAATCATCAGTGTAAGATTTTTTACGACTATCTTTAAAGCTTTCAATTTTATCCCATCACAAAATGAATTTTGAAATATTTTACATCACATGCCGCGATTTGTCAGAAAGGAACTTTATTAAAAAAAAAAAATTGATTAATAAAAAATTCCCTTCTTGTCTGTTTGTAGGTAATCAGATATCTAATTAAATCTTTAATGGATAGTTAAGTTAGCTGGATAATGTTTATCGTGAGATCAATAAAATTGATCTAACAAAAATCTCATCGGGAAAACATTTTTTGCTTTATGGTTTTCATAGTTGGAAATTAGTTATAAATGAGTCATATAAAAAGAATTTTGTGAAACGATTTCTTAAAAAACTATTTATAAATCTCAGTACTATTATATAAAGCTTGCTACTAGTTCTGCAAGCGTATTTATCACTATTATGTAAGATTTAAGTTTGAATACTGTAACATTTTTAAAAGAATTCTTATGAAACCTTTGAAATCTTATGGTTTGAAATTTTTATTTACAATCGTTTACATATTTTTGTTTGTACCGTAAGTAAATTTTATCTTATAACTTCACATTAAAAAGAAATTATCTATGAGATTCCTCAAAAATTACATTCTAGTGCTACGAACTTCTGAGAGTAGAACTTACAACGTAAGTTGTAAGTTCTACTTACAATATAGTTCTACTTTTATATAGTAGAAAACAAATAACAATAATATGAATCATAAAAATGGCAGATTGATAAAATATTTAGAAAAGAATAAATAAAAAAAAGAAAGTTAAAAATTAATGTGAAAACAAAAACACAGGAAGGGAATGACGCTACAGACTTACTTACGACCAGAACATGTTTTGACAATAAGGATTTTAACATCCTCATCGTTGTCTTGGTTTATGACAAATGGTTAACATGGTGATTAAGCCGAAGTTCATATTTCAAACTGAAACGCTATATTTCTTCTTGATGTACCCTAGACCCAAATATTCGTAGATTTCACTGTTTTTGGTAAACCTCGGCGCCTCAGCTGTATATCTCGCTAGTTTGTTCTAAAACCGCTGTATGATTTCAAATTTTTTTGCTTGCTGTGCGCCATAGTTTGACGCCATATGTTCATATCGGTTTCAAAATTGCCTGGTAAAAATGTACTACTTTTTACTTTTATTGTCAAAAGATCACTCAGAAAGTCAAAGTCAACTCTGATCTCCTGCCCAGTACATCTCCTTGAACTTCATGTTTGAGTTGGATTCTCTTCTCCCTGACATGAACATTCCACATTAAAACGACGATCTAGATGAAGACCCAGGTTTGCAGGAATAAAATGTTATCAAGGTGAACTCGTGGCAGTCGTCTCTCTTCATTGCGAATGTCACATGGTTTAACTTAGCTTGATGAACCCTTACCTTCAATATACCCAGTCACTTGCTAATTAGATTTAATTCGGATTTCAGACTAGTTGAGCCCACAGTTGGATTGTCATTAATAGTCAGAATAGCCGTGCATTGGTAAAAGAAGCGACAGTGACTTCATTCTCAACCGAAACATTCGTTGGTGACGATACAAAAAAGACAGATCACAAAACTGAGCCTTGCGGAATCCCTGACTTAGTGTAGTAGAAAAATATAGATAATGCTCGATTATATTTTACCTGGGAAAAACGGCCATTCAGGTAGCTACCGAAGAACCGAGCTACCGAAGGTAATAATTTTGAGAAAATTTTTTTTTAAATTATGTAAAGCCCAGGAAGCCAGACCTTATCAAAAGCCTGCTGGACATCTAAGAAGCTGCCAAATAGTATATCTTCTCCTTTAAACTGCTGCTGATAAGGTAAGAAGTCTGTGCGTTTTCTTAATAATGTGATACCCACTATACAGAAATCGAACTGGTGATCTGGAATAACGCGACTCTGCTCCAGAATAGGCCACATCCTCCGAATGAATTACCCCTCAAATACATTCGAAAAAGTAACCAACAAGTTTACTACAAGGATCACGTTTACCCAGTTTCGGGATCATAACCATTTGTGAAACTTTCCGCTCGGTAGAGAAGTTCGTCATCCCAAGAATGCATTAAAAGATGCGTTACGTACTGTACTGGATAGCTTTAAATGGAAGCATATGTAGCATCTTATTACTGATAAAGTCAAGGCCAGGGCTCTTCTGTGAGTTTTGCTCCTTTCTGATCAATTGCAGAACCTTTGCTGAAGAAAACGGTTAATAGGTAGATTTATAGGAAGTGGGCTGGGCAGAATTCTAAGATTTTCTCTTCACAAGGACTCTGAAAACTAAGAGGGTGAAAGACAGCTCTCAAGAAAGTCGAAAATAGTTCAGTATTTTCTCCGTCACTCCGAGCCCAGGATCCGTTCGAAAATAAATAATGGGTGTTGAAAAAATACTGACCACTGAAATAAAAAAAGAACTAATTTTTTTCCTTAAAGAAACAACCGATTGATTTTTTTTTTTTTACAACGATAGTAATCAGTCCCTTTTGAGCCACATGATTAATTATTTCCGGTTATAAGAATCATTAAATAAATATAAAAAGAAAATAGATAACTTATTAAGAAGCTATACAACATTTCGAATTCTTATTATACCGGAAATTAGAATAAAAATTCGGAGTAGTAGTATGTAAATTATAATAATTTTAACAAGATAAATAATATATACCATCGTAATTGATTAAATATTTATCATGGAAAAAGGATTATACCAAGAATAATTTTCATACTTTACGATGAATGATTCAAAATAAAAACTGAATTTAGAACCAGATAACAGGACTCTACACTGTTAACCACAACACTATTAAATATAATATGTGATTTTATTTTGTCAAGAATATAAAAAATAAAAATTAAACATCATTACAATAAACATACAGCACTAAAATTAACAAATAAACGAAATTCAGAGATATATGCTATTCTATTTTAAAATACTTATTTTAAGTAAATCAAAATAACGGAGGTATGTTATTATGGCACCAGTGAAAAAAACAAATGTTTGCTTTGAAACAGAATCGGAGTATTACAAAAAAAAAAAAAAGGAATTAAAATAAAATGAACATGTCTATATTAGAAAATTTATAAAACATGATATTACATCGAACAACCAATAAAAATAGAGTTAAAAGAAGAAGCAAAATATACATTTTATAAGATCAGTATAAGCAACTTAGTGTAAGCCTAAATATAAATTTTATTTCTAAAATAACTTTAAAAAAAATCTTTTTAAATGAATCAAACTCATAAAACAACCTCTACAGTTTTGGAAGAAAATGTACTTTACTTGAAAGTAAATATTTGAAATACAACGATCACTAAATTTTATGTAATAGTGCAGACATGTACATAAGCAGAATGAAAAAGGAATCTAGATAATTTAAAAAAAAAAAAAAAAGGATTATTCGGTTACGGTATATCTTAGTTGTCAAAGGAAACTTTTAATAAGAATCAGAACTAAAAATACACATCACTATGAAGAATACCTAAGTAAAGCAGTCTGTAACATTACGAAGCGTATATACTTGCAGAGTTGTTTTATGTTAGGGAAATGGATAACGGTGACAGAAGATAAACTTGAACACGACAGAGAAGAGACGTAGAACAACAGTGAGAAAAGAACAGGAAGAGAAACAGAAAAGAATAGTAGCAGCAGCAGTAGTACACAATCGTAGTTTAATGAATCGATTAAAATGCGGCCGGTGGGATGAGGTGCTTCACTTCTAAGAAGAATAGGCTTTACGTGGACTGACTTCTGATGTAGGACAATCCCTACTTCCCACGAGCATTCTGGTATCACTTGTCATTGAACAATCATCCAAGTACAACGTAATCCCTCAGGAACTTGTTATATTTCCTTACAATAATTGAGTTGGGTTATCAACTTGATCATTATTTTCTAAAGTTTCACAAATCAAAAGGTTAACCATAAGACATCTGCAAATCTTTTTTTTTCTTTCTATTCATATACTATCTTGTCTGGTATATTTTCAACTTTAATAGGTATTACCATTTATGTTTGTGCTTTATTATTCTGGTTTTTCTTACAAAACTACTTCCATACGGCTTACTTGCAATTATAAAAGATTACCTTTCAAGGAAATTATTTTTATTTAAAATTAACTTTTAAGTTAGGTTATTTATAATTTAAAAAAAAAAACTATAAAAACAAATTTTTATTATTATTCGGATATTTTGTCGTGGATAAAAAAAATTTAATGCAATAAAAAGTAAAAATTAAGCATTATTAAATGAAATATATAATTAAGTTATGAAATATATTTTACCTAATTTCAGCAATAATCATGTTGCAACAAAATCTATATACAAATCATTATATATATATATATATATATATGTGTGTGTGTGTGAACATCTATATATCTAGATATAGATATGTATCTTTACATCTATATGATTCACGAAGAATATAACAAACCTTCAGATGAAAATAAAGAAGAAAATTCATTTAACTATAGTTTCGAAAAAGCTTCATTACTGAATATCGGTTGGCGAAAAATTTTGCTCTGATTTTTGCGCCTTCGGTAAAATTAAACCAGATTGTATTTTTTGGAACTCAAATTAAGGGTTAATTTATTGGTTTTATATGAATCTGACATGAAAATTATGTATATATATAAAACAGATCCCAGACTATCTTTAGTAATTATAAAGAAATCTATGGTAAAAGAAAAAAGACGGGGGTCGATAAACACATTATTTTACATCTGGCGTAAAATAACTTCGTTAAATTAGTACTAATAAAAGTTTAAAACAAAACTTGTAGGTAATTTAATTTCGAATAAAATGTAATGAATAAAGTCCACAGGAACTAAATATAAACGTAATAATTTTACAACTTGTACGCCAAACAAACTGCGTTTTCGAGCAAAATATTTTGTCTTTTACCCTAGATTTTTCAAAAATTTTAAAGATATAATTCAGGGACCAATTTTTTTTCAATTTTTTCTGGTCAGAATTCATATGAAAACAACGAAATTTATCCCTTTATTTGGGTCACAAGAATCACAGTTAGGGCTTAATTTTACGAAGAGCAGAAATGCCAACCATCCCTACTGTAACTAGTCTACTGACCATAACAGTAATCGCTTTTCTGCTCACAACATTCTGTTATCATAATTTTAAGCCATACAGGCTGATTACAGATAGATCTTAATCTTTATGTTAAATATACACCTAAACTTCATAATATAATTCAAGAATAAACTTAGTAAGGGGATCAAAAGTGATTTTCAATTAGAAATCAATGTAACAATACTATGATATTATAACACGGTTAAGTGCCATGATGAGATGATTATGTGAGATCTGCCCTAGACGTAAATTATTCCTAAAAACTTTCCAGCCATTTTCAAGAGTAATGCGATTAATTACCCATTGCTGGCTTATTTGGGAAATGAAGGGGAAAAGTGATTTCAAATTTATTTTCGTAACAAGCCTAATGCAATAAATTTATGACAAATCGACCTTATAAAAATATAACTAATATTCGACCGCAGAAGTGATAACTCAATCTGTTCAAACCTGGAAACTAATTGTCTAATAAACTTCAATACTAACAGAGAAAGCAACTTTGATTGTTGGAAATATCTGCCGAGGCATCTGCATCGGTGGCATCCTAACAGTGTTGTGTTTAAAGGGTCTAAAAGACGACTTCCGGTAAAGGGCCAAAAGACGACCATCAGGGCTAGGAATGGGGGAACGGGAGGGTTCCCCCATGATATGGCGACCGAGATCGCACAAGGCGGTAGTCTTACCCGACAGGGGTCATGATGTAGTCGTACTGTAGATGTTTTATACAGCGTGTATCAAAACTGCACGGCAATCTCTCGGAAACGAATTATATATCTAAAAATAAGAAAAAAGTTTCCAATAAACATATGCCTGAAAACGTTTTGTTAGCGAGTTACGGCTAG
>JAAAKQ030512987.1:1215-19551 GCA_010016005.3 Zanna intricata
ACATTATTTTTATAAACTTAACCAAGTTTAGAGCGATCTACAGAACTGTTTATAGAACTTTAAAAAATAAAACAAAGAGAATTAAATTTCATAAGACACTGGTCATTCCTGATTTATTACACAGTAGTGAAACCTGGATCATAACACAGCAAGAAAATCTTCAATCAGCAGAAATGAGGTTCTTGTTAACAGCTGGATAGACTAGTTGAGTATAAAGAGAAATGAGGATGTGAAAAATGAATTACCTCTTTTAGAAGAACATCAAGAATTCAACCAGTGTGCCAATGAAAATAGGATATATATAAAAAGAACATTTGCTAGTCAAGAAAATGCAATGTAGAGTAATTGGAAGAGGATATAAAAAAGGGCATTAAGAAGATGGGTGCCAGAATAGGCTACATAGCTTATTTATGAACAGGACAAAAAGAGTTAGCGCCTTTCTTTTACTCATTTTTCATCTTGCTTATTAAAATCAGTTTAAGAATGCCCCTATTATAAAAAAAAAATTATAATAGTAAAACCTCCCCCTTCTCAAGATACTGAATTAATATTAAAATTTTAATTAGTTGGTGAGGATTATTTTGAATGACAAGAAAAACTGTAAAATTATTTACTAATTATTTCATAAATATATTTTTAGTTATTAACTGATCGTGATCTTTCTTGAAAGCAGGAAGAAAGAAAAAAATGACCAAATACTAATGCCAAAATGGACTCATCAAGGCCTTTATTTGTCTAATTACACATTGCAGCAGGGCAAATTTCTATACAGATTCAGAGAAATCATACAAACAGAAGTCAGGGACAAACTAACTAATGACCTTCCAAATGCAAGGTAAGCATGCAAACAACTACACAAAAAAAGCAATATAAAAATTTCATAAATTTTTGCATCTTAAAAAAAAAAAAGATAAAACGATTTATAAAATCTTAATAATATAATTACGTTTTGATAAAGCCTTCATCGACTGACTAATTCATCAAGGAAATTTTATAACCTTAAGAATTACAGACTTTAAATTAGGAAGCATGCTTTTTTAAAATGAAATTCATACTATTAATTAATTACAACATTATCTACATAAATGTGATTAATGTTTTCTCATTAACTTCTCAAAAATGACAAAAGTGGGAGATAGGAACTTTAAAATTAATTTACAATAAAGTAAAAAAAAAAAGAAAACTTTTTAACACACTCCCCTTTTGGGTCATAGAAAAAACATTTTATATATATTTAAATGCAGAAAAATGTTGAAATCAAAGTAAAAAGTTAATTCATTTTATCAGCAATTTTATCAAAAATATCCATAATCAGTTAGAATAATTAATTTAAAAAAAATGATTAAGAATTAAAAAACCAACACTTAAAAAAATGCAAAAATGTTTAATAAAACTATTAAAAATGAAGAAATAAAAACTGTCAAGTGCTTTCTTCTATTCACTACATCTGAAGCATCATTTGATTCAAAAGTTTATAACTTTGACATAGTTTCAACAGCCAATTATTACAAATATTTTTCTTTTCTTTTTTTTTTTATACATTTGCAGTGAGAGGTTTTTTTTAACAATTATTAATATTTCTACATATTTAAACTTATAAAATGATATAGACCTCTCTCTATACAAGTGTGTGTGGAGGCGTGGGCATGTTCTCTCTCTCTCTCAAAACAAAGCAATTTTCACAAATTCAAAAACCTTAGTGGGAATTGAACCCGAGAACTCCTAATTTAATTCCACCACCTGATCATTACACAAGATACCAGTTATAAATATATGGCACATATAAATAAGCACTGTAAATTTTAACTACTTTCTTTACATACATATACAAAACAAGTGTTCTATATGACTTTTTTTTCTAATATGAAATTTACCAAAATAAAGATTAAGAGTTGTTTTATTAGTTAAAAAATATAATAATAAATATAAATTTTAATCACAACAAAAGAACCGAAAAATGAAGCTTTTGTAAAGCTAAATTTTGTAAAGTTAAATATGTACTAGTAGAACATCCAAATGCTATAATCGAAGTATAAAACAACATATTAATCAGTATCGTGTAAACAACTGATAAGACACAAGCTAATTGAAATTTATCATTTAGTACATATAATTTCATTTACAAATAAGTTTGAAATAATTTTTTTTCAATTTAACTTTTACAGTTCTATTTTAATTTTTTCAACTTTTACATATATAAAAAAAAATGTAACATAAAACCACAAACGCTAAGTATATGAAGCAGATGGATTAAAAACTCCACGTAAATAAAGCACTTTAAACACAATGACAAAACAATTAGCACAATTGAAAAGTTGAATTTTCATGGCATAAGAATACATCTATAAATTAATGTAACAAGAAACTAATACCATTTCATTAAATTACATAAATACACTAAAGAATATGTAAATAGTAATAAACAAAAAAAAAAAAAAAAAAGAAGAAAAACAAGTAAATAAATTTATAACCCAAGAGCAAATACTTTTTTACATAACAGATAGTCTACTTTCACATCTCACACTACCAATAAGACACTAACTTATTTGGAATAATTTAAACAAATCTCTTAATTTTTTTTTAATAATGATAACAAAAAAAGCAGATACGTTTTTTAAATTTTTACAAACTCTCATTCGAATGATTTATTGTAACTTTCTATGATTTTTATCGAAGTTGAGCTTCAAATGTGGAAGTCTACTACTACAACCTAAATTAAATCAAATTTTCATCTTCTCTTATGTTTTTTTTTTTTTTATTTTTTTTAGGCAAAGGTTTTTCTACAAGTAAATAAATTAATCCTGGATGTTGACATATGGTCCAACAAACTTGTTCTTTTTATAAAATACTTTCTTATAATTCATCTTGTACTTATTTACTTTATACCATATTTACAATTTATTGCATTTTCCACATTCTACTGTTGAATTACAAACATTAAAATCTTTTTAACGTTTGGCTTTTCTATTGTCTAAGTTTCATTTTCATAAACAATGTTAAATGTTTATACTATATGATTTTGTAAAACATTTATTTCTAATATCACTCCTCTATTATTTAACAACAGACATCAATTAAGCTACTTAAATCAGTAGATTAATGTTTGCATTATTCATTGTGCAGAAGGTATAATAATAATAAAATATTTTTATTTCTGAACTAGGTAGAGAACCTACCAATACTGACCTCATACACACACACACACACACACACACACACACACACACACACAATGGATCTTTTTACTCTGTATTAAAAAAAGTTCCCTTCTAATGTTTTCAATCATCTATTAAGATAGCATCTTTCAATTCTTAATAATTTCAAACATTTACATTATTAGACATCATCTAAAATATAGGAACTTAGCACCAAATTGGTCCTCTAGGGAAGATGAACAAATATTTCCCAGCAATCACTGCGACTTTTGAATTGTTAGATATGGGATATGAAATCATGCATATGTGCAAAGTAAATATCACACCAGCAGAACCCTGAATCTTGTTTTGAATAATTAGCTTTAACTTCTTTTAATGTTTTAGAATTATTCAATTCTGAAATCATAAAATTTTATAAGCATGATGATCCTTTTGAGTTTCAATAAATACAGGAGATATAGTTTTTTTATCAGAACATCACGAATATTTGGGTTCAATTTTACAATTACTAATCAACCCTTAGGTTTCATCTACACTCACATTTTTAAAAGATTTTGCGCATGATAGAGCACTGAACAATTGTCCACGGTTAAAAACTAAGGTAGGTAGATTACAGTTTGTCCTTGCGCCTTGTTGATAATGGTCATGCAAAATCCTCTTAGTTTAAAGGAAACTGTCTTCGTATAAAAGAATATAGAACAGCAGTGTCAGAGGGCTTAAAATTAATTCAAGACAGAAGTACCTGTTGTCCAACATTCACACCTATTACCAATTTCCCTGTCCAGATTGTCATCATACATTTTCCTGACTATCGGTCTCATTCCATTCAATAATCCCTTCATTGGATAATAAGGTGGATTGAATGTATTTTTTAGGGTAAGGGAATGTGTATGTTTCCTCAAAACTTTTATTTGAATCAAGCAATAGGAGTCTGTGCACGCTCATTTCATAAGACTTGATGCGATAATGTTTTAAAACCCACACAAATTCTCTATCTTAATTAGCTGCTGTGATATCTTGATTTGATTGCCATTGATTTTGCGGCTTTTAACACAACAAAAACTATGTTCCCTTAAAACTCCCCTCATAATTAGTGAGCATTGTCAAGGCAAGTTAGTTATCTGAGGCCTGATGTAATGAATGTTTTAAGACCCCCAACAAAGTCTGTAACTATATTAGTTATAGAGTAATTGCAGAAAATTAAACTTTTTTTTTTTTTTTTTACCAAAAATTTTTAATTAATAAATTATACATTTATTTTTAAATTACTGCAGCAATTTTTTGGTAAGAATCAAATTGCAACACAAACTTCACAGCAAGGAGGGAGAATTATTTTAGTATTTAACAAAATGGATCATAAGAAGCAAATGCTGAGTATAAGAGCAGCAATATAATAGCTCAATATCAATATGTTATGAATACAGCAATCTTTGGAAATAAATAACGGTCCTAAACAAAAATCATAGTATTTTGACTAGGACAAATAGAACATGAATCCAAAAAATGATAATTAGAAAAAGAATTTTTTAAATTTATATGACAGCATCTTAAATTTAAACAATTACTAAATAATTTTAGTTTCAATTTCATATAGTTAATCAAACTGTACATAATACCGTAGTAAAATTCAACTTCCAACAAGGAGTAAAAGCAACAATTTAGCAACTTTTTCTAAAACACAAAAAATAAATAAAAAAAAAATATAAAGCTGTGTGAAGTACCTAATCAGGAATAAATTGAATTAAATAAATAAATATTGTCAATTATATGGTTATTACAAATAAAGAATAATAGAGAAATGCATCTGTCAAATGGGTGATGACTAAAATACAATAAACTTAAAAAAAAAATCAATACTCAAACACTCATTAAAAAATATTGCTTTTTAAATATTATGCCTTTAAATTTTAAATTCTTAAATTTGGAATCAACTTCAAAAAATTAACAATAAAATAATTGAAAAATCATTCTTTTTTGTATTAATTTTATATTTTAATTTTGTTTTTTTTTTAATCTACCTTGTGTATATATGTTATACTTTTTACTTTTTTTTTTTTTTTTTTTTTTTTTAATATAAGTAGACTACCAAAAAAGAATGCTGCCATATGAAAAAAAAAATTTCTTTTCATAAGAATTGCTAAGGTAAGAAGAACTTAGTTGAGTCTGATAAAAATTAGAATAAGAATTTATTTTGGTTACCTTACAACAATGTCAAAAACCCGTACGAGTGAGTTATTTCTAATAACTATTTAAAAAGTATTTTTCTAAAGAGTTTTCAAAGATTTAATTAGTTCACTTCTTATTTATTATAGAATTTTTCCATGATTATTTCTACTACATCATCATTTAAACTCTTTATTTTTTGCATATAGTAAGAGAAACATTACATTATGAGGATTTTATATTCAAATTCATTTTACAAGCACTTTTGTTTTACATCTCATCCCTTAAATTGTTTTCAAGAACGCATATTTTCATTTTTCAAATCACCATGTTTCCCTACATCAGCCACAAGGAAGTTCTCTTACTCCTTTCCCCCTCGACCACCTGTACTGTCAGATGCATGCTAATGAAAGTGATCAGATATACTTGCACCTCACCTACATAATGATAAGTATACATAATCTATATGAACGTAATAGTAAAGACAATAAAACACATAATTTTTCACTATAAATTGTATTACTAAATTTTTAACTTAAATGGGTGTAATTCTGAAGATTTGTACTTTTAATTATAAAAATTTTAATTTATAAAATGTCTTATTTTAAATATCTCATCCTTATCACTATATTTAAAGATACAGTTTTTATACAACATTTTAATGAGGTATTAAAATATTAAAAGCTTTTGAGTAGAAGCAGTGGTAAATATTAGGATAAAATTAGAAGCAGTGGTATTAGGATAAAATTACATGTAATTAGCTGGAAGGGAAGATAAAGAAGCCACAAAATAGCTGTGCACACTGGCTTTAGTTAAAAAAAAAAGTGTAATCTGACTATTAGATAGATCAAAAATACTGTCATATTATATATTTAATTAATACGTTACTGGTCATGTATGGTGTATAATATTACCCAAAACGCAATTTATAAAATTTAGCCTACTTTTTAATTTCATATAAACTTACCACCTTTATTTATAATAAATAATAAAAATGATTTTTATTTAAAACAGAATGCAGTTTTTATTAGACAAATTACTTCTGTGCAATACAGTATGATCCTAGTTATAACAAAAAGTATTTTAATAATCAATCTTAAAAGAAAGAAAACTACACTATAATTTTTTTAAATCAATTTAAGATAATTTTAAACATATTTGTTTAAAAGCTTTATTTTTTATCCACACTGATGACAGAACAGAATGGAAAGATTTCATAAGAGGTAAACAGTGACATTCACAGATAGTTCCAAAATGATCAAGCAAGGTTGTTATATGTTATACATCTTTATTAAACTTAAGTAAGAATACCATATTTTGAATTTTTCCACGCTAGAATCTAAATCATAGTATTAAACTAATCATAGTGTATTAAAAAATGTAGCGATATGTACCTGTCTACACTGATGATCGGGTAGTCCTTTGTACTCAGCTTAAATAATATCAATTCAATTCTATTTCAGTGCTGGTCAAATACTTAGAGCATTTTGATGAAGAAATAGTGTGTTCATCTTTGAGTTTGGACACAGATTCCTCAGTTTCTACAAGTTTTAGCAGGCATTCTTTGGTGTACACCCAAGAATGCCTGCCTATCTCTTCCTATATCTTCTGAGTTTCCAACACAACCTCACTCAAAACTCCTCTCACACTAAAAAAACTCAGCCACCATTCTCTTCTTTCACTGATCTGGAATTTTGAACATCTATGGGATCTCCTCATCTTTGAACAGCTACACTACGTTGTGAGGCTTGGTCAGGACGTTATAGTAGGACAACTAAGTTTTGTCACCTGTCACAATTATGTTCACATAGGAAGATTTCCCACTTTCAAACTTTTTTAACATTTCATGGCACCAAGAAACACGACATGCTATCCGGTCGTAGGTCAAGTTATGTGGTAGCCAAAGTATACAAAGCTTTCTAACTTAAAAGTGATCTCACAAAATAGCATGATCTACTGGTGCATTAAGGATAGTTCTATTTGTTAGTAGGTCACACACTCTCTGATGAAACAATTTTTGTACTGGAGCAATGTTAACCTGTCACAGACAAAGACTGTTAACCTGGCCTTGGAAAGTCTCAAGGTCAAAATTTCCCCTATTAAATTCTTAAGTACCACCTAAATATGATGAGGATAATCCTCTCTGAGCACAGTCATTTCTGCTAAGCACTGATCAACGCATAACCCAGATGCAAAATTGCCTAGTGTTCAGTATTTGACCAAACATCACTACCTCTTAACTAACATAGCTAAAAAGCACATAATCTTTCTTATACAGTTGCTAGTGCTTACAATGCAGATTGGGACTGTCTAAGCATGCTCTAACTTTTACAGCTTGTAATGATTTGTTCCATCATATTGCAAACTTTTTTTTATGTCCTTTATACTATGCTATTTTATAAGAACAATAAATTTTGTTTTTTGAGGAACCTGGTTTTCTTATTGGTTTAGTTCTCAGTAATTTTTCATTGGCAAGTATAAGTAGAATTACTATTCTGTTAATCACAGTCTTACAAAAGACCAAAAGTTCTGAATTCAAATTTTGATCAAAAATGGAATTTTTCAAAAGGTATGAAATTCATTTTTTTATAGCTAAAAAGATAATGAAAATAAAACAGAAGTACTGGGAGGGTGATTTGTTATCAGTTGTGTGTTAACTGTTAACTCCTAGAGTGAATAAAGAAATAAATTCTAAGTTTTGTAGAAAAAAATGAAAATGAAATTTGTTATATTTTACATATTTCTTTATGCATTTTATTTTCATAAAAGTATTTAAACATTAGAAAATTTTTCCAAATAAAACTTAATATAAAATTTATGCTTGAATTATAAAATATTCATTTTACATGAAATGAGGACCATTATAAAATAATGAAAGTGACAGTAGTTATCGTGATTCCTAAAAAACAATATGTTTTATTTAGATATTAACTATACGTGTATTCTTAGGAGTTGCAGTCATATTCTTTGGTGGCCACATGGTCATTTTAACATAATGGTTTATTGCGTTTGCCGTATGGTTTCAGTAGTGTGAATCATATGTGACATGTTCACTCACTATCTTCTTGTAAAGTATTAATAAGATCTTTTTTAATATTAATAACCAGTACCTTTTTAAAAATAAAAAACACATCTTGTATTAAGATGCGTAAAAGGAGCATTTTTGGTGGCACTAAAGGGACAAAAATTTATTTCAGCAGTTGAAATAAATGCCAGATTGTTAAACATTATATGTGAATTGATGTTTTAATTATTTTTTATGATGTTTTGAAAATTATAAATCTACAAGGTTATAGTAAAATTGTACTGTTTCTTAGGTTAGAAATTTATTTAGCTAAATTTTGTTTTTATAGTCAATTGTTTTCTTAAAATAATAAAATCAAAAATAATTAAAAAGAACACTTCTCATAATTTGTGCAAAGCTTAAAATTTAACTTTCCCCAGAAACATTATTAAAAATTATTATTAATCACATGAAATTTTATGCCATATATGTGTTAAATTACTGCCTTAATTTCTACATATGTGCCATAACTATATTGGTTATAGTGAGATAACATAAATTCATGTCATCATGACATGACTAATAACGAGTTTATATTAAAATTAATAGGCATTTTTTATAGAGGAAATCAGTGCAGTAATTTCTCATTAGTATGCCAAGTCACTCAAATTTTGGTGGTATTAAGAACTATTAGTAATACTTTCAAGCTGTACATCAAGACTATCTGTGTAGTGAACATCATTACTGTTAGAGGAAGCTAATCAGGATGGTGCTTCATGTTCCTTGAGTGCTTTACTTGCAACAAAATCATTTGAAAAATTGGAACAGATAATGTAAAGTAATAAATTAATGTATATTCTTTGTTTTAAAACAGTGCTTTATGTATGTATATAAGGTAGAAACTACAAATGACTATATATTTGATTACTTAAACAAAAAATTACCCTGTACAACTGAGGTGAAAGATAAAGATCTAACCCAACAGCAACACAAACTATAAAAAGTTTGTAAAATTCCCTTTTTTTAGGGATGGGAACACACGCTTCTAAACTATCCTTATCTTTGATAAGAAAAAGAAAATTGTTCTTAACAGGCCGTTTTAACAGCTTTTAATATTTTTGTTAAAAAATTCAGTTCAAAACTTTCAATAGTTTGCTTTCTAAAATGTTGAAAAGGTTCTATTTTTTTAAGGTAGGGTGCGTTATTCCTAACCCTAAGAAAAATTTTTTTCACATTCTAACTAATACCTTGATATAGGTGCAGGTTAAAAAAATTCATAATATAATTTTTTCTTTAAATATATTTTTGTTTTCGGATTTTTTTTTTTGTTTAACCTCCGGAATCACTGTTAAGGTATATCTTCAGAGAATGAGATGAATGAACTGTAGCGTGTGTGAAAAATGCCAAAATTTTTTAAATGATATTTAAAAAATCTCTCGTATTTCTTTTCTAAAAACAATTTTGATAAATTGTTTTGTAACAAACTTGTCGAAACTCTGAAGAATCTGTGTCCAAACTCGAAGATGAACACACTATTTCTTCACCAAAATGCTCTAAGTATTTGACCAGCACTGAAATAAAACTGTTAGAACACACTCCCTACAATCATGGGAGACTTTTTGCTGTTCCCAGACTGAAAGGCAGGAATTTTATGAATAATGACCTAACAAGGGTTTTAGTATATAGATAAACAAAATTAATAACAATATAAATATTATCCGACAACATATAAGTATGGAGTGTCACCGCTTCCCATAAAAATGGAAAGGAATACAAAATAAGTTAAAATTCAGATAATAAGTTTAATTGATATCAAAATTGTTAAAAAAATTTTCATATTTGTCTACACCATTACTCAGAAAATCACTAATTGGTCACATAACACACAATTCAAATAATTTAAAAATTGCTAAGGTCTTCCAAAATAAAAATAGTTTTACTATATAAATTATCATTCTTTATGCAACTACTGTTATTATCAGATATCTTCCACTAATTAAAATATGTTACACTTTTAACTTCCTATACCACACAAGATCATGTTTGAAAAAAAAATTACGTTATTAAGATAAAGTTTTTAAAATCCAATTTTGGTCTTTTTTCAATTCAGATGATGAAACAAGGAAAAAAAATAGTAAATACTATCTTCAAAAGACTCCCACCTTTTCTTCACAAAAGTTATAAAATTGCACAAGACAAAAGGGCTAAAAAGTACAGAGCAATCAGAAATTCTCCAACAGAAACAGAAATTAAATCCTCATTTAACTAGAGTACAGAAACATACAATACATAGAAACATTATATATAATAATTATTATTCCTGTTTGAAAAGCATTATTATTACAATCTATGATATATATCTTCCATCAATAAACATACAGCTGTACCAACAAATTATATTAGTTTTGTTCACTGTCAATATAAACGAGTTAAAAATCTAAATTATATCCCACAATTCAATAATTTCCAAGCCTGTACTAAAAGAATTGTGCCAATCTTTTAACTTGGTTCTTGGAATCAGCAGGTTTTTTGTTTTCTACCATTTTGAAGTGATAAATCCTATTAGTATGTTAACAGAATGCAAGTAGCGTTCTCAGCACAGATTTACAATACTCAGTTTATTATTATTATTTTTACAGTGATATACGTTATCTATGTATTTCACTTGACAGTAATATTCCTTTCACAAATGTACTCTACACGAAGGTATTTACTATTAGTCAGCTACTATACATTTTCAAATTACCAAGACAGAAAAAATATAGAATTTAATAAATGATGTAATAAGTTAAAAAATAATTTTCTTTCATGGACATACTTAAAGAAAAAATTTATAATCTGGACTAAGATTTGTAGAACTAAAATTTTTTAATTATACAAGGCACAATTACAGTGAATGCAAATAAAGAAAACTAACTTTCATAAATATAAAATATTTAAATGCCTTCCTGATAGCGTAGTGAAACCCAAACAAGATAAGCATTTTTTTGTTTTTTTTGAAAATTGATATAAACTTTATACTATTAATGTAAAATAATTATTATGTCTATTGTCTACTCAAGACTGGATAATTGTAATCAAATGGGCAACAAAGGATGTTGAATGAAGACAGTTACTGACAAGATATTGCATTGCAATGATACTACACTGATTAATTTAATTTATAATTATATATAGTTATATAAATGACAACCAAATAGAACAAATTATACAAGGGGGCATATTGTTAAATTGATGTTGATCCATAAAATAAAATTTCTATCATTTGAGGCAGTCAAGAAATTTTTTTAGTTTAACCCAATCAGTTTATTATAAAACATTCACAGGAGTAATGAGGTTAAATAAAAACTTTGTAAACACAAATCCTGCTTGTGATATTCTTTCTTTTATAGATTTGTCTTATGATTTTGTAGATGTCTTATTACTGGATGCTCTTCAGAGCATAATCTAATGGAATTATGCTTTTGATATTACAATTGTTTAATTAGAATGAAATTACAAAATATTACAAATTATTAAATGGTAAAAAACTGAACTTGAATTTTTTTAAATTACAACTTTCTCTCTTTCAGAGAAAGTTAAAATCAGAAACCAGCATTATTCATTTCAATAAAATGTTAATCAGTCAGTGTGAACTGCAGTTGAAGAACAAAAAATAAATACAAAAACAGACAAACTAATATAATATTTTTATAAAAAAGGATTTACATCTTTACATAATAGTAATAATATAGTAATTTTATAAACTTAGGCCAAGAACAATGTACAAATAGTGACTTCACAATTTACTACCTAAAGCACCAATGAAAATTCTAATTTTTTATTTTCCTTAAAGTCCCATTTATAAAATTTTAATTTTAAAAAAGTAATAATAAAAAATCAATAAAAATTTTATAACAATTTTTTTTTTTCACTATCAATACTTAACACATTAAGGTCTTCATACTTTTTTAGGAGAGGGCAACTTGGGCAAGAAAGTAGTTTTAACACTGTACCGGTCTCTAATAAAAATTAATGATCAATGAATAAAAATACAATGGCTATTTTATACAATACAGGTACCAAATTAAATGAACCATAATAAACAATGTATTGTTTATTTATTTTTTACAAAAGGCAATTATACAAAGGTATTAAATAAATATATACTAAAGTTAAATAAAATCTACAAAAATTATAATTGAGATTAAAGAATTAAAAATTTACAAGGTTTTTACTTTCATTAAAATGTAAAATCATTTTTTCATGTACCAACATGAACAAGGTTGTACAAAATAAGTCAATGCAGAAAAAAAATGAATCAATGGAGTGAAAGCAGCAATTATTTTCCATGTCTAAGCTATCTACCAATATTTTTAAATTTCAAAATAATAATCATAACTTTTGTACAATTAATCATCCTCTTCGCAGTAGGTTAGAATAAAGAAATCTAATGACAAATCCGTGCAATACGCATGCACTGAGAGGTTATGTACAATAACGTAAATGTTACGAAAACTATTAATCAGGCACTAATTTAAGAACATATAAATTTAACGAGATAAATAACATATAAAGTTTAGTACGAAATTATTAGTATCTTAAAAAATTATTCATAATATGTATACCTCGCAGCAAGAATACAACACCACAAGGCTTCCTATCTCATAATGATTAATATTTTTACGTCAGATAAAATTATTCAACCCATCCCACTGCACTATTTATAAAATAAAAATTAACAGTAAAAAGAAGCTTTCTTTTCATACGTACTTACAATAAACATTAAAATAATTACAATTAATGATCAATGAAAACAACTGTAGACTAAAAAGCACTAAAATAATAACAAAGCAGCAAACAATAATCGCAATATAAAAGAACACCAAAACGCACAGCCATCTATCAACTTATCTACTGCACACATTTCTTGATAAACTGATAATCACAATTTATAAGCATGCAACTGTAGATAGAACTGCTACCTGAATGATGTTAAACACAAGTCCTATGCATTTTTCACACGCCTCATACTCTACAAAAGTCCAAATCGCCAGCAGACACTAGATTCCTATTCTATTCTATTTACAAGCCTACACACAAACAGCTGTAATGAATGGGTGGATATTACGAAAGAACAAGCCACTCCTACTAGTCTACCATAACCAATGGGCACCGAGTTCAATGAAGTAAATAAGGTAAAATGTACGATCGTTATTTTGGGTTTCAATAAATATGCAAAAGTTAATATCTTTTGTCAATGTAAAAGAAATTAAAAATAAAGTAATAACTTAAATTATAATTATTTTGTTTATATGTAATAGCAGTAATAATATAATTTTACAATAATTTTTTTGTCCTTCTCGTTGCTTTCCGTTCAATTCCGTGACTTTGACAAGTACCACGTGATCTAAATACTGAATTTCCATTGGTTTACAAGGAATCAGCTGTAATATGTTCTTTAATTTTACGCGATTTAGACGTAGATGATGCAGCTTCAGTAAAGGAGATAATAACGTTATGTCGTTTCGTTTAACAAAGGAATTTTAAGTGGAATATCGTGCGTTTAGTGTTTCGAAGTATATTCAAGGATATTATTGTTGTGTCTGGGTAATTAAAATTTCATTTATTTTTAAATTTAATATGAGGTTTATGTTGCAAAGTACATAATAGTTTTATTAGAGATTTCAGCAGCCATCTTGTTTGTTTTCTTCCAACGACGGTTACCATTATATCGATGCGACAGCTGTCACATCCTCTGTTTAAATACACTAGGTCTGTAAAAACATTGCAGCTTTCATTAAGTATAAGTATTAGATCTCTTGGTGCTATTTGTGATAAATACAACACTATTTTTATTCCACAGTTAAAAAGTATAGTGCGTACGCTGATAGACTCTCAACGTATCTTAATCACAAGGCCTACATTGAAAGTAAGTTAGCCATAATCTATTGTAGGCCGTTTCTGTTGGCTTAGGCCTACAATTTTTATATTTAAAGAAGAAGTATTTCTGGACTTAACAGACCTAGTGTTAAAATTTTTATCTACAGACAATCTTATTAAAATTAACACAAATTTTTCCAATGACCAACAGCAATTTATCTAAGATGATTTCTAAAGGCACAGAAATGCACTCCAGTTGTAGTTCTAATTTTGCGCAGAGTCAAAGGTGCCATTCTCGAGTGGTAAAAAGTTCTATGTATTACCAAAGTTCAGTTATTCCATCTAGAGGTAAGCACCGACAGTCTGAAAATCATTTTGAAGCATCTGATAAGAAGATGAAAGGTAAACCAATAGATAGATTAAGATCGTCTGCTACATCTGTCAGGCAAGGCTCTCCAAATTTCAAGCTACAAAGAGTAAGTCCGTCCAAAGAGGGAAGTCCCAGTTCATCTCCTACTCTTGGCTGTTTTTACGCAGGTGCAAAATTCAGTGAGCCCCCAACACCAAACGCTCTTCCTAAGCCACCCTCTCACTGGACAACTTTCCGTATGACATCTGGTGGGGCATTTCCTCTCCTTTCTAATGGGAGGGTTGAAAAATGTCATCATGGAATTTCAAGCAATCTTAAAATGCTCGTAAATGTTCCAGCCTGACTGATTTGTACACATCACTTTGTATTTTTCACAATGTTTTAAAGTATTATTATTGTAAAGTTGTAACAGTTTTAGAATTTATTAATTATATGTAAGAGTTGAGTTTTACTGCCTAAAAGAAAATTTCATTCAGTTTGAATCATTCAAATTGAAGGAGTTTGCACAATTCATGAGCAACACAATGTAGTAATAATATAAAGTACAATAATATTTTTAACTTTTTTAAAATTGTGATTTTAATAAAATTAGTAAGTAAATTTTCATATCATATCAGCCTGTTGTAGGAAAATAACTGCAAAGTTGTCAAGTTGTGATTGATAAGGCTGCTGTACTTAAATGAAATAAAAAGTGAAATGGTCATTGTTTTGCTCATATATTTTATTGCAATCTTTTCATGAGAATATTTTTTCTAGCAATACATCAAAAGTTTGCAATCAGTTGTGTCTGGCTAAAATTCAATTCATTGTAACTAATATAGCATTTATTATACTTATAAATAAGTCTGGTTCACCAGTGTAGTAGGGTTACTTATTTCTTTATGAGATTGCCTATATAATGATATTAATCAAAATTACCAAGCAGTTAATTTAAAAAAACATTGTCTTAAATTTTCATATAAACAGTATTTGTTTTCTTATACTTGTGTTTATTTCTAAGAATAAATGTCTTCTTAGGCTAATTATTGTGATATTAATGAATAATAATGCAATTACTTTGTATAATTTTTAATAATTAATTTATTAATGAATATGTAGAAATAAAACATTATATGGGCTATCTTAATAATGATATGGGTAGGCTATCTTTAAGATTTAAGTAGAGTCACAATTCTTGATGGATATGTTAATGATTCCCGGTGCGTTTCATGTCAAAATTATGGTTGTTACTTATACTTAGATATTATTAATTGTATGTTTTAAAATTTATTAATATTTTACTAGAGTATTATTCTATTTTATAATCAGAAATTTATTATTTCACTTAGCAGGGTTTTGTATTTATTTATAACTGATGACAAGGTAAATGTAATTGGAAGAAATATAAATTTTTTCTTGTAAATACACTTTATAAGTTTTAAAAAACTTTATTTAGTTAGAAATATAATTTCAAACTATAAAAAAAAAAAAAAAAAAAAAAAAAATAATTAAGCATTAATTTTGTTGCTTATATTGTTTATATTTAAGTAAATTTTATACATATTTTTTTATGTAAAACAATATGGAAGATTTATAAAATTTAAAAGGTAACTCTTTTTGTTTATTCTTTTTCTTTCATTTTATTTTTACAAAGACTAAATTTTGTATAAAACAAACAATAAATTGAATGTTATAAAATATTTATGTTTTACGGTAATTTGATTAAAATCAAAATAAGATCCTAATTAAAAAAATTTTTTTGTTACCTATTGTAATAAAAAATTATTCATCTTATTGTGAATATAGCTTGGTTTTGACATTGGAAGCTGAAAATCCTGTATTAGGGAAGATTCCTAATTATCATACAAATTAAATTAATGCTTCATTTTTTATTTAAAGTGTTTTACAACTCTTACTAATACATAATATACAAGTTGATTTATATAATAAACAACTTTTATTTAAATAATTAATAAGCATTTCAAAAGTGTTAGATAACTCTTTCTTTGTTATGAGTAAACAACAACGAATGATGAAACAAAGTATGGGAAAATTAATTGAGTATTTAAATTGTTTTATTAAAAATTTCAAATAATCTTTCTTAATGATTATTTATTATATTTCTTCCAATTTCTATCTCTGATGACAGTTTATGATCATTTCTTTATTGTCATTATAGCACAAAATTGTATAATATTACATTTATAAAAAAATTTGATTATGGCAGTTGTCTTATAATGATTTGGTTTGTTTAGTTTCTTTTATTTTGAGGTCTGAAATGTTTTTCTGTTAATTTATAGATTCATTCATTTCCTATTTATGGCTGCTGAAGCAAAGAAAAAAATGTATATAATGTAGCTATAGTTATATGTAAACTTGTTCTTAAAATGAATTATTAGGCCTTTGTTGTACCATGAAAGGCTTTTATTGTATTAAATGAATAAAATTTAGTTTTTGAAGTATTATTCTACAACTAGACAGTGTGGAATAGATTAATAAATACTAAATATACAATACTATATTCTGTATTACATAGAAAGTTTTCATGGTCAGATAAGTTCTAATTCTAAATCATTTTAATGTATATTTATTTATAATTTGTCATAGCTATTTAACTTTTTTTTCTTTAAGATGTAAAGCTTAAAAAAAATATATTCTTTAATTTCTATATTTTACTTTTCAACAGTACTATTTCAGACCTTTTTTTTTTCTAATTTCTTAGTTGTAATATTTTAGAATTTTTAGTATTAATCCATCAGAGTAAATGTGTCTCATGCTTCAAATTTTCAAGTTGATTTATATAATAAATAACTTTTATTTAAATAATTTATAAGTGTTTCAAAAGTGTTAACGCCTGCGTTATAGTTGTTCAGGATATCTGTTTAATTGCTGTCAAAAAATTTATATATAATATATATAAATAACAATAGTTATGAAATTATGAATAAGCTCTTCTTTTTTTGTTTTCTTTTTATTTTATTAGTAAATAAGGTATTTGTATCTAATGAATTACAGTCTGAACGACCTGGAGGGAAACTGAGCAAACTGTTTTGTAAGGCAATCTAGTCACAAAGTTAATATAAAATAGTTTTTATGTATATTGTAAATAATTTATATAATATAAAAAAGTAAATATCAGAATAACTATTTTTTAAAATGAATTGCCTGTGATTATAAATAATATAGGATTAATTTAAGTAAAAATTGTATATGCTGCAAAAGAATGCATGATGACCAGCAGTCCTGTAAGATTTTTATTATAAATAATGAAATGGTTATAATAATAAATGTTTTAATTATTATATAAGTTTAAGATACTCAGGTCTTTCAGTTCCTTCCATGTGATAAAACAAGGTACAAACTTGTTATCTAAATCCCATTTGCACTTGATAAAAAGTAAAAGATGCACGATTAATAGTAAATCAGGTATTTAATAGTTTGTCTCTTCCTTTAATAATGTAAACTACACAGTTTCTAAAGTATGAATTAAAATAGTAGTAAAATGGTACATTATTGTTGCTATTAATTATAAATTTAAAAAAATCACATTTATGTACTTAATCTTTACATCCAAAGAGTTCGTGCAAGATTGTCAGTGGAATGAAGAAAACATGTTTCAGGATCAAATTTTGGGGCTGTTTTCGGGAGAAGAATGTATTTCTAATTTTATTCATGAATTGTGATATTTTTTTTTTTTTTTTTTTTTTTTTTTTTTTTTTTTTTTTTTTTACAATGTTATTTCTTTTTTTTGTTTTTTTTTTTTTCTCCTTTTTGTTTTTTTCTTGTTCTTCTCCTATTACTGT
>JAAAKQ030512998.1:0-17583 GCA_010016005.3 Zanna intricata
CGCCGCGATGTTCAGATGTTGGACGAGTCCATTTCAGTAACGAGTAGGGGAGTAGGCTTGACTTTTGAAATTTCATGGATGAGTGATTGATGGGTTGCGTTTTATATGGGACATCCTGTATATACACACACATTAACTTTAAAAAGTTATACATTTCAAATCGCTCGATAGATATAATAATAATTTTCACCAGTATATATAGAATTATTGTAAATTAATATTTATCCTGAAATAATGAAATTGAATAATCTACGTCTTTCTACAAGCGTTAAATTTTATAACTGACTATATAGAAATAATGAAATACCATTAAAACATACGTAATATTACATTATTTTTACAATCTAATTACTTAAAAAATGCAGTTGAAATGAATTTTAATTAATCTACAGGATGCGGTAATCTTAATCCTTCCTCAGTGTAAAGTTACATATTGAAATTTTTTTCATAGAGGTGCCCTACATCCTTCGAGAGGAATATTTTTTCAACATCACCTACTTTATGGAACATTTAAAAAAAAACTTTTAAGAACAAAAATTAATTTCATAACATTAGCGATGAACTTCTTTCATGATATTAATTTTAACTTCCTTAGTGAGAAACTTCTCGTGTACAAACTGTTTAACTTTCTTTTTTTACTTTGAAATATTAATAAACAGAATAAACAAAACTTACTAATGATTACATTTTTTAAAATATTGCAATAAAAGAATGACATGACAATTAGATGATTTATTAACAGTTACACTTAATCAGGTAATGTAGTAAATATTTCAATGTCACTTTATTCGCTTCAGAATAAATAATAAGCACAAAAAAATTCTAGTAAAGAAAACTTTTTTTTTTTTTCATAAATGTAGAACTAAATAACATTTAAATTAATGAAATACACTCTTCGAATGTGATAAATAAATAAATTTATCAAAGCAGAGAAATATTTTTATTGAAAAAATACCGGGATTAATGTAAATTAAAAATATATTTTAATAAAATGAAATTAATAATAAATAATATCTGTACACATGCTTCAATGAAAAAATAAAAAAATAATAAACTGTTTATAATTATTGAGAATAAAATAATGGAAATTATTTAAAGATAATCCATAACAAAAATTAACAACAGGATAACTTTTCTGTAATTTAATAGAATCACCTTATTTTGACACAACTCGTCTCGAATACACAAAAGTATTTTAACAATTGTATTCTGCCTTCGTATAATTCTAACTAATTAAATACCAGACAACGAAATATATTATTTTTTATTTGCTAACTCTTTCAATAAAATACTTTACCATAAAGTATTCATCTCTCGTGTGTTCAGCAAAATCGATTCGGTAGAGCTTTTAAAAAGTTTAAAACCGTATATATGAATAGCAGTTGACCGGCCTTTTGTACATGAACTTTTGCAGATGGTCACTTTAATTTTTTCAATTCATATTCAAAAAAAAAAACTGTTTACAAGGTATACGTAGTTTATTCCAGTTGTTTTGTAACATATATAATAAAAAAAAACCAGTCTCTGTATAACATAAATGCAAGACTAGCATACAAAAGTACAGTATTTGCAACCCGGTAATAAAAATACAATAGGTAAACGTTAAAATAGTATAGAACTCATTGTTTACCTTTAAAAAAAAATGTCGGCAAAGGGTCGCATAACTTTCCTGGCTTCCTCCACGATAAGTTTTTATTTCAAATGAATCACAGAGTTTTGAAATATTAATGATGTTGTTATAAATTAACATCGATTATAAAAATACATAGTGGAAAACGAATTTAGCAAAAGATAAAAAGTGATATCGGGTTCCACCAAGCACAGAAATATTTTGGCCTATTTGATGCTCAATGGTTAGGTCGGTTTAGAAATATTAAATAAAATCTCCCTCTCCGAATCATGAGACCTTGCCGACAGTGAGCAGGCTTTCGTGCTCAGTGATACAGAGTAGCTGGACCGAAGGAGCAACTGTATCGGAGAGGTATCTGTTGAGAGTCAGGCTAAGGGAATGATTCCTCAAAGAGGGTACAAGCACTTTCAGTAATTGTTAAGGGCGTAGATCAGGAGGAGTTAAACGGCCATATCAACATCACTCAATCTATTGAGTACTATGCAGCTGAAAGCAAAGGAAAACTACGGTTGTTTTTTTTTTTTCAAGAAAATGTACCTCTCTGCATTTTCATATAACAAAGAAGGAGGCGCCTTCCTTGTTAAAATATTCCGGAGGTAAATTAGACAATAAAAAATTAACAATAAAAAATAATTTAAGTGATTAGTTAACCTTTAAAAATAACACTGTAGTCAGGATAAAATCAAAACCCAAGCCGAAAACGATTGTTAACGTCTATTTGTCTACAAGTGCTCATGATGATGATAATGATGAGGTAAAGTGTGAAAAAATTGACGAAGCAGTTAAACACATAAAAGGGAATGAAACTTTAATAATATTGGGAGATTGGAATGGAAGCATCGGAAAAGACACCCAAGGAAATATTGTGGGGGAATATGGGCTTCGCAAAAGGAATGAAAGAGGGGACCGACTTATTGACTTTTGCACAAAGTGTTATTTGGTAATTGCCAACACAGTTTAAAATCACAATACAAACATATAAACATGGAAATAGCCTGGTAATATTGCAAGGTATAAGATAGATTGCATTGTAGTTAAATGAAGATTTAAAAATGAACTCCTTGATTGCAAAGAAAATCCTGGAATAGACATTGATAGCAACCATAATTTAATGATAATGAAATGTAGGTGGGTGTTTAAAAACCTGAAAAAAAGGCATCCGATGAATCGGTGCAATTTAGAGAAGCTTGAGAAAGAGGAAGTAAAGAAGATTTTTGAGATTAATTTAAAGGTCTTAAGAGGTCTGAATAAAAACGATAAGGTAGAAAATATAGAAGAAAAATGGGAAAATGTTAAAAAGGAAGCTCTTAAATCAGCAGAAGCGAACTTAGGCAGAATAAAGAGAACTGGTAGAAAACCTTGGATATCGGAGGATATATTTCAGCTGATGGATGGAAGTAAAAAATATAAGAATGCTAGTGATGAAGAAAGTAAACGGAACTATCGACATTTAAGAAATACCGTAAACAGGAAGTGAAAATTAGCGAAAGAAGAGTGGATTAAAGAAACGTTTTCAGAAGTGGAATTATTGGTAAAATAGACGGAGCATACAGGAAAGTTAAAGACAATTTTGTGGTACATAAATTAAAAGCCAATAATGTGTTAAATAAAGATTGTGTACCGATTTATAATACGAAACAAGAGGTCGATAGGTAGGTGGAATATATTGAAGAGTAACACGGAGGAAATGAATTACAAACTGGTGTTATCGAGAAAGAAAAGGAAGTCGAAGAGAACGAAAAGGGAGATATAGTACTAAGATCTGAATTTAATAGAGCATTAAAAGGTTTTAATGGCAGGAGGGCTCCTGAGATAGATGGGATACTTACAGAATTACTGCGCAGTGCAAGTGAGGAAGCGATAGATAGATTATACAAAAAAGGTGAGTAAGATTTACGAAAAACCAAAAATTCCGTCAGACTTCAAAAAGAGTGTTATTGTCACGATTTCAAAGAAAGCAGGAGCAGATAAATGAGAAGAATACAGAACACTTACCTTAACTACTCATGCATCAAAAATCTTAACTAGAATCCTGTACAGAAGAATTGATGGAGAGTGAAAAAAGTGTTAGAAGACTACCAATTTGACTTCAGGAAAAGTACAGTGACAAGGGAAGCAATTTTATCACTCAGATTAATTGTAGAAGAAAGATTAAAGGAAAAACCAACAAACAAGGCATTCGAGTTTAGAAAAGGCATTTGATAACGTCGATTAGAATTCAGCACGTTCAAAAATTTAGGGTTCAATTATAGAGATATATGAACATTTTTTAACATTTACAGGAACCAAACTGCAACATTAAAGAAGAACATCGAAGAACATTAAAGAAAGAAGCGGTAACAAAAAAAGGGGTCGACAAGGATGTTCCCTATCCCTATCAAGGATGATTATACCTTTTATAATCTTTACATAGAACTAGTTAATGATATTAAAGAACAATTTAGAACCGGAGTAACAGTACAAGGTGAAAAGATAAAGATGCTACAATTTTCTGACTATATAGTAATTCTAGCAGAGAGTAAAAAAGAATTAGAAGAAACACTGAATGGCATGGATGAAGTCCTACGCAAGAACTACCGCAAACGAAAATAATGAAAATAATGAAAACAAACGAAAATAATGAAATGTAGTAGAAATAATATAAATGCACTACTGAATATAAAAATAGGAAGATAAAAGACTAAAGAGGTAGAAGAATTTTGGTATTTGGAAAGTAGAATTACTAAAGATGAACGAAGGAGGAACTATATAAAATGCCGAAATAGTACAAGCCAGACGAGCTTTCAGTCAGAAATATAATTTGCTTACATCAAAAATTAATTTAAACATTTTTGAAAGTATTTGTTTAGAGCGTAGCTTTTTATAGAAGTTTAACTTGGGTGATTGGAGTACTTGAAAAGAATAATTAGAAGCTTTTGAAATGTGGTCTTGTAGGAGAATGTTAAAAATCAGATAGGTTGATAAAGTAACAAATGAAGAGGTGTTGCGGCAAATCGATGAAAAAAGAAACATTTGAAAAAATATAGTTAAAAGAAGAGACAGACTTATAGGCCACATATTAAGGCACCCTGGAATAATCGCTTTGATACTGGAAGGACAGGTAGATGGGAAACATTGTGCAGGCAGACAACGGTTGGAATATGTAAATAAACTGTTAGGGATGTAGGATGTAGGATGTAGCAGGTTTACGAAATGAAACGACTGCAAAAAAATTGTGCAGGCAGGCAACTTTTGGAATGTAAATAAACTGTTAGGGATGTACGATGTAGGAGGAAAACAAAATGAAACCACTATCACTAGATAAAAGCCAAAATCAAGAATAAAAAAAAAGGGTAGATGAAAATCTTAAATCAAGGCCAAAATTTAACAATTTCGGCCTTGATTTAGACGTTAATATATCTATAATAATTACCGTTTAAAGGTTCAAAATGACATTTAGACGTCATTTTAGACACGTTTAGACATTAATTTTTTTTCCCAAGTTTTACGAATTTTAATTAATCCATTTCGGAAATATAACAAAAAATTCTAAAAAAATTAAACTAATTGTATCCTCACTCCTGAGTTCGACTTAAAATTTCAGAAATATAAACAACATACCGCTTTACCGAATTTCAAGTTCCTACCACGCCTCATCAAAAGAATACATTTTTTTTTGAATGATAGAAAATACTCATCTCCTTGTTTAATTAATTTCAAAATTTTAATGGCATTACACATAAAAATAACTCAAATTCAGACTATGTTCAGACAGTGTGAATGTATTCATCAAAATACAGGTCAGTAGACATCTGTTCGTCCTATACATATATCTTTTCGGGATTTTCCAAGCTCTTTTTGTTTGTTATTCGGTTTTGTTATACGACATTTGATCTCATACAATGTGTCGACATTTGTAAAATTCCCCCAAAATTTTAACCGAACACTATAGCAACTCTTATAGCTATTGCAGAGAAAACAAAAATGAATTATAAATGAAATATTTATATATTAAAAAAATATTTTAGTTATTTGTTAAAATAAAAATAAGGATAAGAAAGGGTTTTATATGAATTTATAAACAAGAAAATTCCAAATATACAAAAGCAAGATGCAGCAAATAAAACCGGATTATCCGAACTTAGATTTCCGGATGAAATTTTGGATTTAGGACTGGTTGTAACATCTAGTTGAGCACTTCATCTTTTGATTGCAATCGACTGGACCAAAAGGATAAAAAAACGCAGAAATTCCGAAAAAAGTTGGATTTTGGAAATTTTCTTAACTGCAGCAATAAGCCCTCATTGAGAGATTTTAAACTACATATCATAAGCGGTACTTATTTTCATTGGTTCAACAGTTATAGCCGAATAAAAATTTAATTAACGATATATTTGGGGAAATAGATTTGAAATATTAATGAAATCTTACATAGGGAAGACATATCCGTTCAAATCAGACTTTATCTCCTTTTTTTTAACTTTTTTTTTTTTTAATTTAAATATATTTATTTATTAATAATTATTAACCTCGATTGTAGAAAAAATTTACCAAGTAATTATTCAATAATAACAATTAAAAAAAATTGAACATATCAAAAGTTATTAATGAAATACAATTTTACGTAGTTTTCATTTAAAAAAAAAATGTGTATGTATAATTTATTAGGTGTGCAAGGAAGTCATGTAGTGTCCAGATTAGATTTTTTAGAATTATTATCAAAAATTAAAATCGTAGTAAATTGCAATCTTCATTTACTACCAACGACTTCTCGCTCACCATTAATTTTCGAAATATTAATCAATAATGAACATGAGATTCTTCTCGGGCTCTTCATTACAGGTAAATATGTATGCAATTTTCATGACGTCATACTAACCTATACTAATTTTACTTTTGATTTACAAAAGACATCGACTCCAATTCCAAAAATTACTACTTCTTAACACAGATTTACTTATCAATCAAGCTTTAGCGGTTTTTAGGGTGTTGTATCATTAATTACACCTAAATTAGTAATTCTATCGATTTTTTTTTTTAACCTACGGAACCACCGTTAGATATATCTTCAGAGGATGAGATGAATGATTTGTAGCGGGTATGAAAATGGATACCTGACCGAGATTCGAACCCGGGACCTCCGGATGAAAGGCCGAGACGCAGAAGCTACCACTCGCGCCACGGAAGCCGGAGAGTAATTCTATAGTTTAGCAAAGTATAAGGGCACATCACAAGATTTATGGAGAATATTATGTAATATTAGCTAACAATTTTTATTTTAATAAGAAGAATGTGGTAAATACTACAAACGAAAAAGTTATTAGTAGTATAACATTGGAAGCATGAAAAAATCAGAAGAGAAATTTCATATTATATACAATTATTATCAAGTATTGACAAAAGTGTTGCAAAATTCATTGTAAATTTTAAATCCCGTTATTGTTTTTCATCAATACAATTCAACTTACAAATATAGAACAGAAAAAGTTGACAAGACTATGACAGATAATAATGAAGTGAAGGAGCAAAATAAAAAAAATTAAAAAAAGTAAAAACAAAGACAACAATTTAAAAAGAGACGAAAAAGATAGCAAGCGGACTTCTCTTAGAGCGAGAAAGAATCAAAGAAAAAGTTGTGAAATTATTACCTGTTCTGAAAACGACCTTAATAATCCTTTCCAATGTTTTATGTCTTTATTAAAATAACTCCGACGAACTTTTTAAAACTTTTCCTCAATAGAAAATAAGTAAATATACCAGCAGAGCTACTTTCTGCTTTTAAATAATTATAATTAACAAAATTTAATTCAATTCCTTCAATATTTCTGCATTAAAAAATAATATGACTTCATTAATTTACGACGTATTTTATTTATGTGGACAAACAATAAAGACCACAGTAAATATTATAGAAGAAAAAACAGGGAAGAAATTTAACGCAAAATAAAAATCAATAACAGATGTATATAAATTTAAAAAAATAATAATAATAAAGATAAACCTTTATAAATTGATGAACTAAATAAAAAGCTTAAAAAATAAAACCGTAGAAAAAATGAAAAAAGGACAAATAAAAAAAAAATATGATGGACAGAGGCAAGCATTTGTATAAAGAAAGAACGAAAGAAAGCAATTTGTATGCCGGAATTGGCAGTGAATATTTGATAGTCGGAAATGGGAGAAAATGGATTTTTTCATTGTCCAGAAATACTCTATTTTCTTTCAAAAGAAGGTTAATTTGATTTTTTTTTTTTACAACGAAAAGCGTATAAGAATGAAATAAGAAAAAGTTATACGTTAGTATAAAAGATATCCCTTCTTATAAAATAGTTAATTAAATTCTTTAGGTCCAGCAATGGCTCTTATGCAAACTATTTTATACTTATATTAATTATGATTGAATATATATTTAACGTTTTCGTTCGGCGACATCAAATCTGTAAGTCTTACGAACGAAACGCTAACACATAATAAAATCTTATAAGCAACATTTTACTCGGTAAATTGAAAGGGTGATATATTTCAGGCGTGGTATTTTTTATTTACTTTTTGAAGTGAAAATTTTTTTTGGTGCGTTGTGTCGGACCCTTTTGTGATAGATTTTTGCATAGAGAAAAAAAATAGCTGACTCGTAATCAAAAATCGTCACGAGACGCTAAGAATATATATAGGAGAGAAAGACATGGAGCGAGAATTTATACATATATGTGTATAATATATATATATAATGAGAGCAGGAGAAAAATCATCGAAGATCCGTCGATGAATCCCGATACTCTTTCTTTCTCTTTCTATCTCTTTCTGTATACTTACAGATATGCGCATATATGTTTACATCAATTTACAGTAAAGAAAGACGTTGATTTCACTTCTCTTTCTTTCTCCCGCTCTTTTTCTCTCTCTCTGTATACCAGTACACATATACGTATACATACATTAATACAGTCTGACATACATATATTAGAAAGTCTGCTGTAGTTAGTTATACCTACACGTATTGAAGTGTTTGTTAAGTTGTTTATATAGAATTAATTTAAATAATTGTTTAAATTCAGTGTAAAAAAACATAGAAAAATATTTTTGGAGAATTAAGAAAAAATAGTAAAGTATAATAAAAATATTAATTTAAAAAACAATGCATATACCGCACGGACGCACGCGGGCGCGCGCACACACACACACACACGACAGAAAAAATTTAGTAGATAATGATAACACAAATAAAATAAACATTACGAAATAGAATAATAATATAATGTAATAATATATTGTAAAAAATATAATAATTCATTATTAAAATATAAATATTTTCTAACATTTATTTAATAAAGAAAACCAATTTTATTTTCATTATCAAAATATTTAATTAACTATAACACTATATTATAAATAGATTTCTTAAGTAGTCTATTAAGTCCTTTTAAATGAATAATCACCAATATTAGAATCAGCAATAGAATCAAATATAATTATTAACCAATGATCGGTATTCATTGTTTTAAGTTTTCACTTCTGTTGGCCAGTACCGCGACTGGTATATTTTTAATTATATTTTTCTGTAGAACCAACCATATTTAACAAAGGGGACATAGACACATTCAATTCTTGTACGGATAAAAAATTGAAATATTTTCATTTCAGTGAATTTTTTTAAAACGGTCAGTTGCATCAACATTAAAAAAATACATGTGTTTTATGGATATAATAATAATTTTAAGTTGAGCACAAAATTTACAACTTCCTATAATTTCACCAAAATAAGGAGTCTCTCCCGCAGCTTTACATGATGGCTGATGAAAGGGTATGGATCAGGAAAAGCTATTCTCTTTGAGGTTTGACATTACTCAAAAGACCAGAATAACCGCACAACTTAAAGGAATTAGTTTGCAGAAATCAACAAGTAACCTTTTAATAAGTTATTCGTATACACATATCAGGAAATCACACGACATATCATCTATTCTATGTAAAATCTCCGAAGTTTCCTATTTCTCAATTCGGATTGGATGCAATGAACGATGCTGTTACTGATCAATTTGAGATGGATTTGATGCTATATCTCGATCAGTTGTGGAGAAGATCCTATTATTGAAAATGGTAGCCATAGTAACTTAAGAAAAATTTACATTAAATGATAGATTCAAAAAGCTGCGGGCGACAAAGCATGAGGTACAATTTATTCTCGAAACTGGCAAAACAAGCTTAAATTAACAAATTTATAGTTTTTTTTCTGATCGGTACAAAATAGACATAAATAGGTAGATAGGTTAATCTGAGTAAAATCCACGAGTAAATAAAAGTAACTGCTTCAGCATTTGTCTGGATGAATCCATGGAAACCGTGGCCGAATCTGCTCTATATATAGATTAAATGAACACAATTGAAAGTTTGATAAAACATTAAAACACTTAATATAGCGGAATTTCACAAAATTTAACTTTTCAGTTTATAAAACTCAAAATGTAAATAAATCAAACTGGCAAAACAACAGCATTACCTATCGGATTTAATTCAAACTAATCTCTAAACAAAGTCGTCTGTTCAATACCGCTAACTTTTTTTCTAGTGGTTACATCAAGGATTTCAATAACTTTAAACCTTCTCCAGCCAATGCGAACCATTTTGCAAAAACCCACCCGTAAATCGGTCCAGCAGTTTTTTTTAGATAAATAATGAAATGGTAAATAAACAAAGAAATTAAATATAAAAAATAACTGCAAAACAAATCACCATTCATAAGGCGTTAGTGAGAAGTCACTTGAGTTCATGACTCAAGTGACTTCTCACTTGAAAAGTGTAAATTACTCTTCTATCTGACTTTTCTAAATTCATATAGCAAACCGAATCACAAAACGCTTAAAAGACTTGAATAAATTTATTTTTAAAAGCAAAACGATTAACAGATTATTAAAATATTCCTTAAACAAACTAGGCTGTTCGCATGAAATATACAAGTGGTGACGTTAATACGCATCGCTGACATTTCCTTCCATTCCTAATGGTGAAATACGACCATAATTACATTTACGGTAAGTTACGACATCAAGATATGCAAATGTACGAATAAATTTTGAATGGGTTTAATATACACTGCGTACAGTTACGAATAATTGAATAAACAGGCGACTAAAACACAAACGATAGAATGTTGTGTTTAACACTTGTGGCAGCTTAAATTATTGTAATATGATAATGTAAGATGATTACAATTCTTAAATAACTGAAAAAACTGTACTTTAGGCACAATAAAAAAAAACCATATTACCTCCGTGACGGTAATTCAATTCACTCATAAATATGATTTATGATTTATGACTTAAAGATTAAATAAATTTACTTAACTGTAAATAATTCACTTTATGTAAAGTAAAATTACACACTACTATAATCACATTTACGGAATTACGCTTAAAAAAGATTACGCGTCCCTTTTCATACCAGTAAATGAATTGTTTTACAAGATGAAAGGAATACAACTAAGCGTAACGAAACTAATAACATTTAACAAAATATAGTTCCGATTATTCAGCTAACAGGACGTTTAACATTTGTTTTCTTTTAACGATTTTGTTCATTAGTTAAAAAGGAGCGAGCCAAAATGAACAAAGCAGGAAAATCACAGAAAATAATCACTTTATTACATGAATATAAGAAGCATGTCCAACTTTACTAACATGAGTAACACAAATGGTTTCATTTAAAATTACATTAAAAGATGTAATAATGAATTAACATCAAACAGAAAAAAAAAATTCTTTAACAGATTAATATACTCGTATTGGCTGTAACCAACCATTGGTTGACAGCCAGTTTAATTATTCGTAGTAAATTACATGTATGCACATTATCATTTATAAAGGCATAAATGCTTTTTTTTACTTATCCGCCTCATACAAATTAAATTTAATAGATTAAAATAAAATAATATCTTTTATTTTCAGTCAAACACATACAAATTACAATAAAATAGTAGGTTTATAGAACTAACTGTACAACATATATAAAAACTTAATAGTTACAAACAAGTACTTACAAAATCATATAAAGTTAACTAGACTGAAAATTAGATATCTCAATAGGCCAACCTGTGTTGGAGATTACCATCCGGATATATTTACAAGAATAAAAATGTTGAATAGCTTGGGTTAAACAAAAATATTAAATAATCTATTAACTAATGAAGAAAATATATTTCCGTTGAACTCCTTTTAATGAGTAATAATTTAAGTAAAAAAGTATTTCTTACTTACTAAGTAAAAAGTGAATTAGGCCTAACAAAAAAAAAATTTAACAAAATCAAACTATTTTTTTTTTGATTTTGGGCTTTTTTGGTTCAGTCGATTACAATCAAAAGGGGAGGTGTACAACTAGATATTACAACAGTCCTAAATCCAAAATTTCAACATTCTACGGCAAATCGTTTTTGAGTTATGTACGTATGTTACGTACATATTTCACGCCGAAACCAGTTAAAATGTAATCCCGTTACCATGGATATTTCCGTTGAAATCTGAAAACCGAAATTTTTCACGATAACAATATTTTCTTGTACTTTACACAAGGAAGTAAAAACACATTATAACGGAGTTTTGGTATCTTCCTGAGAAAAAAACCTTAAATTCAATGGAAGATTTAACATTTTTGAAAATTTCGAACGAACGAAAAATTGATACTACTACTTGAATACCTTAAGTAAATTAATTTCTAAGTTCTATTTAGTAAATTAATTTATAAGCATCATTTATAAACATCTGAAAATATAAAAAGACAAATAAATATTTCAAATTATTTCTCTGAAATAGAGAAGAAAAAAGGAAATAGAAAAAAATCTTACTTTTGGAAATAAGCGATTGATTTTTTATCGATTAAGCATCCCGGGTGAATAAATGGACTAAATCTAAAATGTCAAACGAGGATGTTACCATAATTATACATAATCACGATAAAATTAAACTTTTCTTAAAAAAAAAAAACATTATTCAAGATTTTATTTAGTAGATAAATTTACGAGTATATATTGGAAACAAACAGTTAAAGAAATAAAGAATATTAGAAGGTAAATGATAAGAACAGAAATAGTGTGAATATGATGGCCGTTTCATGAACACAAAAGGCCAAAATGATAGATGTAACTAGGAATAACGATCCCGGTTGGAGTAACTACTAATAAATCACGGGACACCGCTATCATCTCTATAACTCGCATCACCATCCCTACCTTTCACAGATAGAAAACTAACACACTAAACCATATCGAGTACCGTATTCATCGAACACATCATGAATAAAAAAATTCTAAAACGTTTTTAACTAGTGTAATCTCTCTCCAAACACCAATAAATATTATTATTATAAATAAGGAACTACTGTTACTCAATATGAGCAAAAGTTAAAAGATGAATATTTCACATAACATCATTTTACATTATAAAAATATTGTAAAAAGTTAAAAACGAACTAATAAGTAAAAAATAAACAAATCAATCAATAAATTTCACGAAGTAACAATAATATTATTCTTTAATAATTATGCTGCTCAGCAGTTTACCTAGCAATTTTTATTTACTTGATTTAAATAATCACTTAAATCTCATAGAACTTAACGGTTTAATTATGCGCGCGCGCGTGTATATATTTTTTAAGTAAATTCAGATTCTCACAAAAAAAAATTACTAAAAAGCAATTTTTTGATGTCAATGATAGAAATAATTCGTGTACGCTGCAACAGCGATCGCGTTATTCAATTCTATTTTAATCACATTAGGCTTTTGACTCGGGTATTTGTTCACAGCATTTATTTATTTATTCGGTTTCTATCGATAAAAGAGGGCACGATATCGCAATTTATTTGAGATTCTTTAAAGGATTTATTATAGTAGCATTGTCATTAAAATTGACAACGAATCGAAAAGTTCTGTTTTAAAATTGAAACAGGAATTACGTTACTCCCAAAAGCAGCAAAGAAACCGCCTTGAGTATTAAATTTATTATAAAAATCGTGTAATGAATTAAATCTCAGAGAACTAATTTTTACATCAAAATTATAATTAAATAAAACTTTATAATCCGTAAAAATTACACCTCATAAGAAAAACATTGGCACACATACACCTTATTCCCAAATAAAAATAACTAATTACAACAGAACAAATAATATACGGCATTTTAATTCGATTATAATAAATCCAAACATCAAATATAACTTATAATAATTTTATATAATCCCTTCACATAAATATTTGACTACCACTGCAGATGCTATTTAACAATTAACGGTGTTCATCAGCAATCAATTTATTATTACTCAAAAATTATTTACTGTAAATATTTCGTTAGCTTATTTAAACTTCTAAAAATATTACCGCAACACCGTAATAAGAATCAATTTTATTCTTCACATTTCCATTACGATTGTGGTATACCTTCAGTAAATTTTCAAAAACAATTTTTTTTTTTTTGTTTAACCTCCGGAACCACAATTAAGTATATCTTTAGAGGGATAAAATGAATGAATTTTAGTGTGTGTGATAAATGCCATGCCTGACCGGGATTCGAACCCGGCACAAAAAAAATTACTGTTTTTAATGATAACAATATTTTATATTTTCATTTAATAATCTTATATAAGAATGTGAAGTATCAAAACGAATTGCTATTTTATTTTATTTATTATTTTATTGAATTAGAGAAGAAACATACTAAACGGGAAACTTTTACCAGTATTGGTGAATATATTATATCAACACGATCATATATATATATATATATATATAAACGCACCATGCAAGATCATCTTATAACCTTCAATAACGAACAAGAAAGAAAAAATGGCAGATCCATTTGTCGCTGATAGCAACATAGACTAAATTTCAGTAGGACTCTCCTGAAGTCACCAACAAGAGTATTCAACGTCTGATACTGAATACTTCAAACCACTTCTGTTACTCTAACGCGCCTGACCCCAGCGGTCCGAAATAAGATTTAGTGTAATCACTTACTGGAACTCTTGGTTGTTGACAGAAGTCCAGCAAGCATTTAAGCGAGTCCTGCTCGCGGGTGCTTGAATTAATCTTTTAACTTTTAATCAGGGCTCAATGTTAAAGGCGATAAAATTTTGTTGGGGTGGACTCGGTTCGGTATTGATCAGCGACTTCCGGAGAATGCTGTGTGATCATCCAATTCATATCGACTGACAGAGCGAAGCGGAACCGCTCCGCCGATGAACTATCGATCGGTTTTCTGACCCGTGAGGGAGCCATACGCTGTTTTAAATATTCGCAAACGAGCAGTCGGTCTTGGGTTTGAAAGTACAGCACAACCTTCTCGCCTGTCTAAATGTTAAAATTCATTATAATCTCGAAGAGATTAGATGGAAAATCTGTCCTTCGTTGTTCTTGCGCTTCGCAAAACAACTTTCATCTATATCAACTGTTGTGTTCAGACCACCTATTACTGTCAGAATTCGTAATAAACTGTCCGCGCACACCTCTCGCAGATAGCTTTTCCAGTCGGTCATGACAGTTTTTCGTCGGACCGACGAATTAGGAACGCCTAATTCTTTGCCAGAAAACCTGATAGTTCGGTATTCCTTCATCCAAAGGTAATTAAATAAAACCCATGTCGAAAGGTAATTTACAACTCTCACGGCAAATAAAGTTAATCAGAACAATTTCGCTCCTGCATCCGTCTTTCCTACAACACCACTAATCATTTTTTCTTAAAAGATATAATAAATTCATTTCTTGTCCTTTACTGCAGTATCACGGGTTATGTTAGAATTCCGTTTTCGCTATAGGAGTTGAACGCCTTCAAATTCTTCAATTTTGCGAAGTAATTCTACAAGTAATAACTCCATAGTAACTTGACTTGCAATAACATGACCGCCATGCCATTGTTGAAAATCATCTTAACTACCACCACTTGTAAATGATGAAACAGAATGATGATTCGCTTGCTTTAACACAATATATCGACAATGGCACATCATGTCGTATAATTAGCAGATAGACTCATAGGCGAGTTACATAATGAGAATTTTTGTAACTAATTTTCCCGTAATACTACCACAATAATAATAGTAACAAAAAAAATATATCTTGAAAATTAAAATTTTATAACTGATGGATCATAAAATAAAAAACCTTTTACTTATATTACAGTAAAACCAACAAATCAGACTTTCTTCAATTTCTCTCATTACAGTGAATTTTGGTGGAATTTTACCGACTGCGTTATAATTGTTTTTCGTTTGACGTGAACTTTATCCATGATTCTTAAACAATGGCCATAGTAAGAATATTTGAGTTCTTTTTCCACCGAAAAAAAAAGGTACAAAAGTACAAAACTTGGTAAACAATATGCGTTACGACACATAAGCGATGAACCGTCTAAAATCCTATTGAAAGGAACATCAAACAAAACCTAAAATATATTCCTTAATCTTAACAGATTATTTAAACATCATAACGAGAAATCTTTTACAAACATACGCTGTAACCGACTGATTCACACTAATAATTCTCTCTCCGAAGTAATTTCTCTTTCTTCTCGGAATAAACTTTCTATCAATATGCTGTCACTTATGTATTTTATTTGTTACAGTTATAATTTTGTTATTTAATCGGAAATGTTTATTATAGTTAAAACAAAAGTAATGTTAAATAATTAGATGATTAATTTTTAAAAAATTAAAACAAAATTTTTAAATCGCGAGCTCTACCGGATTATCTCCGATGAAAAAAAATACAAAGGAAAATTATAACTCGATAAAGGAAAATACATAGACTCTAAAAGCAAACATAGAGAATAATGATTAAATATTAATATTTCAGGGTTTAATCATAAAGTTACGGTAAAAAAATACAAAATCAAAAAAAAAACCAGGTAAATAATTTTCAAAGTTAAAAAATGGACCTAAATTAATACCATAAAATTTGAATTTCCATTAAACATCGGACTATTAAAAATAAAGTTTTCAGATTCGACTATTAATATCTATCTCATCTAATTCAAATATTTAGTGTATAATATTCAAACTAAATTCCGATTTATATCCTCTGAGAAAAATGGCCCGCCCGAATTCGTAGTCTCATTCAATGGGTAGGAGCAAAAAACCTTTTTTTCCTTTTTTGTAATTTCTGGATACAGTCATACTGTTATACTAATTAAATGATTCTATTACATTAATATTTAACTTTAGTTTTATATTTGGGAAATTCTATTGAGGGATAGAGGATAATACGTCTTATTACCTTTATTTCTTGTCAGTTATCCTTTTTCTTGATGTCTTAAGGTTGGAAAATATTTTTGCAATTCTATACGTTTATCTCTGCATATAGGTCATTAATAACATTTATGATTTGTTATAATCGATCAAGAGGAGTACCATTACCATGAATATCATGTCTGAAAAATCTACTGAAATGTTATAATAATTTTTTTGTTATAATAATATTTCAATACTTCTTACAAGGCTTATTCACTTTTTGATTGAAATTTTATATTCTCACAATCAAAAAGTATTTTTTCACAATCCACCGTATATGGAAAGAAAGCACAATTAATCAAAATCTTTTCCTTTTTTTTTTTTTTAAACTAATTTTCTTCTTTTTTTTTTACCGAGCACTTACATACGATCAATCTTTATTTATTGCCTCGAAAACGAGAAAGTTATGCAAATCTATGCAACTTTATTACTCGACTCTTCTTATCACATTTGTATCTATTAAAATTTAATTTTTCTCTCTCACTTATAATTTTAATATCTGTTTATTAATTTTCGTTGTAATATCTTTTTATATATTAATTTATTGATACTAATCATTGTAACTTCCCATTTAACGTATTTAAAAAGTGATATGAAACGAATAATTCATAAAAAGATATGCTTAATTTTACAACTAATGATATGTGGCAAGTATAAGAAACAAACGGTTTTTGGATATATACATATATACACCTGATCGTATGCCATG
>JAAAKQ030513010.1:0-15507 GCA_010016005.3 Zanna intricata
ACACAGCAGCAAAGGGCGCAAGCCCGTGTACTGCAATATATAGGAGGGTATTGCACCCTCCGACATCCTTGCGTTCCATTCCTAGTTGAGATCTTGTTTAGTTTTTGTGCTCTTGTTATTTGAGCACAACATGTTGTCTTAGTAGCGTTTTTTCAAATGCAACGATACAATATAAAATTGTGCATGAAACTGGGAAAAACATACACAGAGGCGCTTAAAATTTTAAAACAAGTTTACCGAGATGGTGCTTTGAGTCAAACGTAATGTTACGAATGATTTTCTCAATTTAAAAGTGGTCATCAGTCAATTAAAGATGGCATTCGATCCGGAAGGTCTTCGATTTAAAATGATGATACCTACGTTCAGAAAATCGGTGATTTGTTGCGTGTAAATCGCCGACTGACTGTCAGAGAACTTGCAGAAGAGGTTCTGAAGAGAGCTCAAGATTCCTTCACCAGGACAATGCGCCCGCACACTCAGCTTTGTCAATTTTGTGCACAATCAGATGACTGTCCTCTCTCAACCTCAATGCTTACCAGACCTGGTTCCTTGCAGTTCATTCTTATTTCTGAAATTAAAATATGTGATGAAAGGACGCCGTTTTGAGATTTTTTGTGACATTAAAACAAATTGGTTACGAACCTTAACACCGAGCTGGTCTAGTGATTAATGCGATATCGTAAATCAGCTGATTTCGAAGTTTAAGATTCAAATCCTAGTAAAGGTAGTTCGAGTGGATATCGGTGTTCTTTGGTGGTTGGGTTTCAATTAACCACACTTCTCAGGAGTGGTTGTTCTGAGATTGTACAAGACTACACTTCATTCACATTTATACACATCATCCTCATTCATCCTCTGAAGTAATATCTTGCTGTAGTTCCGGAGGTTAAACAGAAAAAAGAGAGGGTTATGGACCTTAAAATCCATTTCAAAAGAAGCTATCCAGGACTGTTCGCGAAGTGGAAACACGCTGCTGGGAAAAGTTTGTGAATAGGGGAGGGGAGTACTTTGAAGAGTCCAAGGACCATAGTCTGTAAAATTTAATAATAAAGATTAAAAAATTACAGTTGTTGTCTGATCGGATCTCGTATATCATGTCTGAGAGATGGTATAAACTATGCATGTGGTTTATTTATAGGCATTGAAATGGGGTTTAGTAATGAGAGAACCTAGTTCTGCTATAATTTATCCTTGCTAAATTTCTACATTTAACTTTATTTTGTGTTTTTCATAGGTAAGAGAATTTTGCTTACAAACTTTTTGTCTTTTAAATTTATACACAGTAAAACTGTTGTAAATTCAAGGTTATCAACGAAATCCTTAAAATAATTAATACCCTTTTTACTTACTTAACTTCTTAATTAAAGAAGTGCAATGTATTTGACATTTTTCTGTTTCCTCCTGGTGAAAGATAACTATTCTTTTTGACATCAGTTCACTTTTATAAAATATCACATGTAGTAGGTTTCTTAATGTAAAAAACTTTCACAGCTTAGAACACTATTTCTAGAAACTTCTTCCAAAGGTAATTTTGCGAGTATGAAGTATTCTGCGTGGACTAAAAGTACTGGATATTTTGTAATTTACTCAATATCCAGTACTTTTAATTGCAACCACTTCTACATGTATGTTAGTTGGATATATATTAATGCAATCATGATGCCTCTAATTGTTCCCTTTGGCTAGACATTTCAGAGTGTTTTAATTATTACCATATTAAATTAAATCTCAAAATACTTAATTTGATAATGAATTTTTCAATATTACTATCACAAAAACATAGGTATAGTAGTTAATTTTTTATCCTCTCTATTTGAAACTTAATGAATTACCAAATTATAGTTTAAGCAACACTCCTTTTCACTAACATGTAAGGTAATTTTCTTTGATTAATCTTTTTCATATTTATTTTATTATTTGTTGTAAAATAATAAACTATTTTTTCTTTTTTTCTTCAATAATTCTAAATAATGAAGAAGTATGTTAAACAGAAATTTATATGATCTTATTGTTTGTTTTCCGTAATTTCATTTCTCTTTCATATACTGATAAACCAGCTTGGATATTTTTTGGTAATTTCTGTCCATTCTTTAATTTTAAGTAGATTTATCTTTTACTCTGATTACTTCCATGATACATTCTTCTAATAGTTATATTTCAATATCATATTTTTATCTCTCAATATTTTTCTTTCTTTTTTTTAATATTATTTTATCTCTGACTCCAGACTTTTTTTTATTCCAGAATTTCTTTTTATTTTAATATTAATTCTTCACTTATGCCTAAAATTTCCATTCTTCATATTCAAACAGAGTTTCAGCTAGTCTTTATTTTTAATAATAAGTTCATGGTTTTTTTTAATTTAAATTGTTATGTCTCATGTGTTTTTCTTCATCCCCTTTTTCTCTTAATTTGATTTTTCCTCATTTTTTTTTAATTTAGTGTTTTTCTGTCATTAATATTTATAACTGTAATTTGTTATATAAAAGTTTTTCTTATCATTAAAGAATAGTATTAAAATGTGATTTCTCTGTAATTTTTAAATTATTTCCTGAAACACTTTACTTTTGTATGAAACAGGATATTTGGGAGTTTGTTATATTTTTATTAAAATCTATTGAAAGTTTCAATAGTATAAATTTTAATCAAAATGCGTGGTGTCAAGTTATTTTGAAATTGCTTTTGTACAGTAATGTTAATAAATAAATTAGAACTTATGAATAGAAAGTTGTTGTTAGTGTAAAGCAAGTGGTAAAGTAGTAACTGGTGAACAGATTAGGCTATTCTTCAAAACTACTTTTTTTAAATTGAAGATTTTCTCTGTAGTCTTCAGTATTAATTTGTAACAATAGGTTTGTTTTCTGTAGGGGTAACATTAGCTTTCAGATTGTACTTAAAAGATATTTTAACAGGGATTTTATTCTTATATGACAGAATGAGTACAGTTAGTCTTAACTGAGATTTACCACTTCTAATGTAGTTATTACATTAAAACCAAAAAATAATAATCAGCTTGTACGGTTAGCAACATTTGAATCTAGGTCCTATCTCATCTTAGAACAACTGATCAATATTTTTACTACCCACATGCTGACAATTTATGGATTATTGATTTTCAATAGATATTTTTGTAAATTAAATTCTAAAAATTGAATAAAATGTAGGAAAGAAAAACAAGTCAATATGAAATAATTTTTTTTAATAGCTTATTACTTATTTTCATTGTCCTGTAACAGTGATTCCAGAGTTTTATACTAAAATGATTTTATTAATTGGATTACAATTACTTATAAATTTTCATTATTTGTTTATACATTTGTTTTGAACTTCTTTTTTTCCACCATCTAGCAATCTACTGGTTTCATGTTTAATGAAACCAGTCTGTCTCTGTAATGGTGACTCTCTTCATCTAATTCTTTTAAATATACTTACTGTATCCTAATCTTCAAATTTCTGTTTTGTATATTCTAATCTTTTTCTTTATGTAGAGTTGTTACTTATTACATGTTCCTCTATTTTGAGGTTAACTGAACCAGAACTTTTAATTTGTAGCCAATCAATCAACTTTGTCTCTTTGCATGACTCTCCTGCAGTTTTTCTTTTAATCATATAAATTTAATAAAAATATTTTTTAAGTGGAATACCTATACATAAATTCAGATCTCTCTGAAATAAGCAGCATCTCCAAACAGATAAATCTCTAGATAGTTGCCCTTGCTGCAGTACTGTAGTACTACAAATTAATAAATAATTAATAAAGTGCTGTAGTATTATTACTACAAATTAATGTTATATATTTTTAAATAGTCGGCAGAAATTATTAACAACACATCTCATTCCCAACCACCTTTTTTTTCTTTTTCCTTTACTACAACAGGTAAATGCATGCTCAATACCTATTTCCAATCGTTCCAGACATTCTACTGGACAGATGAGGCTAATTTCTTTTTATTCTACTTGGAATGTCCTGTAGATTTGTCATCAAACAATGACAGATCTTAAAAGTGAATTTCATGTGATCGATTAAAAAATAAATAAAGATTTCTCCAAGGAGACTTAAATTTCAAGTCCAGTGACACTTGATATATCTTTTGAAGATTTCAGCAGCAATAAAAAAATAAAAACTCTCTCCAGTCCATTCAGTGGAATGCCCACATGAACTGAAAGAGTTTTTCAACTTTTTTTTTTTTTTTTTTTTTTTTTTTTTTTTTTTTAATATATATATATATTTTATTATTATTTTTTTTAATGGTAAATTATTCCTATTTGTTTTAATTTTTTAAAAATTGAGTCTATTGAGTTTTCTGAAATTAATTATTCATCTTGTATTAAATTTAAATTGCTTGTAAGTTAATTTCTTGATTATATTATCCTGTTCCCACAGTTTTTTGAGTTATTGCTATAAACAACTTTTACTGTTATCTAAAGTATTGTGTCATTAACACTTTTTTTTTTTTTTTTTTTAATTAAAAATTTTGTTTTACTAATCCTTTAAAAACAGTTTTACTATTACAGAAACTTTAGTAATCCACCTAATTATTTCTATACTGTAATTTTTACTCAATATTTTGTTTTCATATTACTTTGTTTATGTATTTAGAATATTGGAATAAAATGTCCTTAAAGATTTTTTAAGTATAAATTTAATACTTTAGTAATCTGTTAACAATAGTTAGAATATTCTACAAAAATAATGTATTTGATCACAATTTTATATACTGAATGCAAAGTATTACATTTTATAAGTATGTATTTTCTTTTATATTATATTTCAGGTCTGTTTGGTGTGGAAAGATATATTCAACTACCAAGTGAAATACGATATCCTTGCTTATATTGCAACAAAACATATCGTTGGAAAGGTGATAGAAATGCACATATGAAAAATGAATGCGGACAAGAACCTAAGTTTCAGTGCCCTCATTGCCCCTATCGATCAAAACGACAACGAAATTTAAGGAAACATATATATAATAGACATTGTATCTTGCAATCATGATTTTCCTGTTTTTTTTTTTTTTAATGTGAATGAAATAGTAGTTTTGTTTTTTATCTAATTATTTTTACAGGGTTGTTTATCAATTTATTTTGAGCTTCCTGACATTTTTATTTTAAAAAAGGTGCTTCTAATTGATAACCAGTTATACCATTCAACTTAGAATTATGTAATATGATCTCAAAATATTTCATTTATTGAAATCCGATATGAATAATTTAATGTTTATTATTTTGCAGTTTATTTAATAGTTAAGTGTTTTTGAACAAAAAAAAAAGCCAAAATGTTGAAAAAAATTTTATGACTGACTTCTAACGTAGTTAAGTATTTAAAAATGTGTACAGTACATTTTTCAATGCAGTAAACTTTTTCAACAATACCCTCCCTTATAGATCTACCCAGCAAGTATTAGTTAATTAGAAAATTTGATTTTACATCCAAAAAAATTTGTATGATATGTGTAAGGTAAAAATTTTTAACTTTAAAGAATTAGAACAATTAATGGAGAAATATGAAGGAATTATAATTAAAAATTGCAAAAAAATCACTGTTCTTTTAATAGTAGAATTTCAATATTCCACATTGTTATTAATAAATTAATAAAAAATTAACATTTTAGTTTATAAAAACAAATTTTTATGTTATATATTTCTTTACAAAACACTTCTGATGGTAGAGTTCAATATGGCTGCTTTTTTAAATTATTTTTTGGACTCAAAAGATAATGACCCTGAGACCTACATTACTAATTAAAATAATAAACAGGGATAAAGAATTTAATTAATGTTTTTTTTTTCTCTAGGTTTTGTGAAAATTTAAATATATATGTTTTCTAAGCTGGTTTTAATTCTGTGTATGTTATTTTTCCCAATTTTTATTTATTATATGCATTATATAGATCACTTTAAGAATGAAATTGAATGAGTAGTTCTGATTGGATGTATATATTTTCACATGTATTCATGCATAAATGTTACTTAATTCTTACCCAGAGTCAGTTGTGTATGAATGTATGAATCAATTAAAAAAAAAAAATTGTCTAATTTAAGGTTGTTATATCCTGTTAATGTGGATTATATTTATTTAATGGTAATATATATACTTTATGAGTTCATATTAATGAGAATACAAATTTTTATTACATGCATTAATGTAGACAAAATATTTTTTCCTCACATTCTCTCATATATATACGTGAAACACATGAAGCAGTTCAGTTAAACACAATGACAATCAAATTTGCAAATCATGTTATAAAAATCTGACTCTCATACAAAGTTAGTGTATATGATGATATGCATTAAAATATCACTTTAGTACAAACACTTTACTATTGGTAAAGTAAGTTTACGTTGTAAAAGATTTCCTTGTGGCATATTATGTTATATTTAAAAAATGACAGATTGTTTTCATTGTAAGGTGATAATCATGAACCCATGTTTGAATTATATCTCTATTCATATAATGTATAGGATGTATTCTCTTTTTTCTGTATTTTTAAATTAACAAGGTTGATGTTAACATTGATAGATAATAAAGTATATTATTGCAAAGAGAAAGCTGGATATTTATCTTAGTAACTACCTTGGAAACGACTATTCCTATTTGAAAGCCGGTCATTTATAATGTTTTAAGTATTGATCTGTTTTTTGTGCTTCATTGAATGGTTATTGCAGTTGGCTAAATGTTTATTTTAGAATACAAATTCAGTTTAAATGTAAACCAGTAGAAAAGAATTGGCCCTGTTAAAGATTTGGCAAAAAATTAAAAATGATTCTTTACAATATAATTTTTCTGTTGTTTGTCTGACCCTTAAGAATTATTGTATATGTGTCTAAAATCATTTCAATAAGATTTTTACTTATAGTGAAATGTCCAATTAATAAATAACAGTTACTTTTCATGAATGATAAGTTCTCATTAATTTTTACATAAAATCTTGCTAATCAAATTGTTATTTAAGCGATTCCACTTTTTAATTAATGTACATTTTTTATTACTTTATTTTTTTAAATAGGTGTATCATATAAACTGAAAGAAATGAATCATCTCTTCTTTTCCATTGTTTGTTCATCTATTTATATTTCATTTCTATATAGAAAGCAAATTATTAGATAAGTATTTTTGTGACTTTCTGTGTAGTAAAATAGAAGACAAGTGCAATAAAGCTAATTTTTTTATTATAAAATTAGATAATAACTCCATTACATTGCTAACCAAACAATAAATGTTGGATTAGACTGATAGATTTTAGAAAAAATATGTCTATTGGTTAGCATTTGTGTCAAGAAACAATAGATATTACTATTATTATTATTATTATTACCTTTTTTACTTTATACAGTTAAATTAAAGATTAAATAATAAACTTTGTTTAATTTTAGTTGAGTTTTAATATTTCATGATATCATTATGCTGTATTTATTACATTTCAGGATATTTTAATGATGTTGGATATGTAAATACCGATAGTGAAATGCGATACCCTTGTTTGACTTGTAACAAGACATATAGAAGGAAAGGGGACAGAAATAGACATATGAATCATGAATGCGGTGGGAAACGAAGATTTCAGTGTGAACATTGCCCATATAAAGCAAAACGATTTTCTCATTTAAAAAAACACATTATTTTTAAACATATCAGTAAATTACCTGGTTTTATTAATTACTAATTTACTTTAGTTGTATAAAATATTATGTTTTGTAGTTGTCTATTGTTATAATTTGTTTTTTTTTTTTTTTTGTGTAATGAATGATTTGTGTTACTGTGTTATTAATAATCCAGAATATAGTGAAAGTAAGTTAAAAAAGTTCCAGTATATCTCATTTCAGTCAGTAACTCACAGTAATCGAATGTTACCTACTGTTTTGTACAGTAATTTTTTGTAAGTTCAATGGTTATTTTCCATTATTTTTTCATAGTACACTGATTATGGAACTAGAAGATGTTTTTCTTTGACTGTCTTGTTTAAGGTCACCCAGTTGATCTGCTCTTTCCTTTTAATTAGGGCCTTGTCTTCTGTTCATTTTAATAACAAAGTTAAATTTATAGTTTGTACAATACCTAAGACCCTGTTTCTTAGAACTACAATTCATTGTTATAAAAATATCGTATTAGAGCTAATCTATATACATTTATAACAGTGGTGTTGTGTTATAATCATACCTGATTGAACTCAGTTGATCTTATTAAGCACTGTTATGGTATAATATTCTAAATTTTTTTATTTAATTGGAGATTACCTAATTATTTTGTCTGAGTTATCTACGGTATAATAAGATAATTAAAAGTCACTAAAGTCATCTTCAGAGACTACCTAAGTATACGTATACCTGATACATATGTAAAATACTTAAATAATCTCAATTATATGTGTATTAAATTCTACTGATACAAACCATCTAGTACAGAGTATGAAATGAGGCATATCACATCTTAATTTTATTATGAAAAATTGTAAATTGGTAATAGTAAAAATGGTAAGATTAAGATAAGATGTGATCTCAATATTTTGTAGCAGGTAGTTTACATTAATAGAATTTTAAAAAGATTAATTTCAGTAAAATAGTTTATGTATGTGCTTGTATTTACCTGAATATTTTTTAACAAAAAAAATTTTCTCTAGTAACTTATGTACATGGTATTTATATCTACATTTTTATAAATTAACTTAACTGATTTTTACAAAACTTGAAGGATGAAATTATCATTCCCTGAATAATATCTTAACTATTTATTTTGGTAAAGAGTTCAGGTCCTGATTTTTTTTATTATTTTACAACATTTTGAAATTCAAAAGTATAAAACAAAACTATGATGAAATCTTATGTATATCCATGTGTACATTGAACATTATCTATTTCACTTAGGATCTTTAGAATCCTGACGATATATATTTGATATGTATTATCAAAGTTACTAGTATATGTTAGGAGTTGATACTGATAAATTTTATGAAAATTGGGCTAAGTGGTGGTGAGGTGTACAGGAATTTTCATTCAACCGACATGATGTAAATACAAATGAGAAAATTCCACTAACACAGTACCCACTTTTATTAGCAGCTAATACCCTCATCCAGCTAACAGATTGGTCAGTCACTGAATTGGAAGAATTGTTACAGAAAAAAACTTCTTATTATTAGTAGTTAATTTATTAATAAAATCTTAATTACATGAATAAAATACTTCTGTTTTTGCTCATTGATGTAAGTAGTTAAAGAATCACAATAATTTATGATTGTACCACTTGTAATATAATTTTATTTAAAAATTTGTTGTTTGTTAACAGTATTTCCTTTTTTGGAAGTAAAATACTACAATAATGATCATAAAAATCACTAACAAAACATCTTTCACTGTACTTATTTTAAATATTGTTTAAATTCAAGTATTTGTGGCATTTTTTCAACAGTCCAATTTATCTTAGCTCAAATATTTTTGTTGTAAATGGACATTGTTATATCTAAATTTACTTAATTTACCCTTGAGTTGTATTGATTTTCTTTGTTTTCGAAAATTATTATATTTTACTGAAAAGCGTTAAGGTATTTCTCATTGGTTCCTTTTAATAGGAATTTAATCTTATTACAAAAAAAAAAAAGACAAGAAAATGTTCTTTGTTTGTTTTTTAATAAAATGTTGAGTTTTTATATTGTTTTGTTTTCTTTCATCACCCGTCAAAAGTATTAACTGGCAATACAGAATAATATATTACCACTAATGTATTTTGCAAAAAAAAATAAAAAAATAACTTTTTAGGTGTTTTATTTCTGTATGGATTATAACATTTTATTTGCATATTTATTTACCTTCAAGTTTTAGTATTTGCCATACTCCCAACAACATGCTGTCATTTTCTACTTTGATTATCCTCATTCCTTATTCCTTCTTATTTCATCTTTTAGTCATTCATCTTTGAATAATTCTCAGGGCAGTTAAATCATTTTAATGATTAAATTGCTTCTGGATAAAGTCAGAGATTCTACTTTGTACTTTTGTTTTTTAAAATAATTAGGTTGTTTTTAGATAGTTTTAATGGCCATTTATTCTAATATATTTCATTTATTGCTAATGATTGTTTTTATTATATAAACTAGTGATGAATGAATACTTGAATCAAATTGAAATTCAAGATCTCAAATGTTGTTCTGAGTGCAATGCCTTACATACTGCTAATATTATATTTGAAAAACAAATGAAGGTTATGCTCTAAAAAAGGTTTTGTATATTCAGAAAAATAACACGGTCTTTATAGTTCCTTAAAGGAATTAATTAAAAATATTTTGTCACATTGTCATCAAAAATTTGTTTAGAACAACTTTTTAACATCTCTAGTTTATGAAGGAAAGAATCGGACTAGTCCCTGAACACATTCTAATGCTTCTTTTCTTAAATATTTTTTTTTATTTTTCCAATATTTTTTATTATTTTTAAACTTTTATATAATTAATATTTACTTTCAAAAAATATATTAATATGAATATGTTTATAAATAATAATTATGTGTACTATTAATTAGAATAAAAATTTGGAAACGTCAGTAGTCACTGGTATATCCAATTTCAAGAAAATTTTAATCATTCTAACATAAGTCAAAATGTTCGATTTAAAACATCATATTCACAAATTTAATAAGTTTATGTACAAATATTTTGTCAATTTTTTTTTTTTTGTTAATGACATTTACCCATTAATTGTGTGACATCATATGCCCCAACTTTTTAAGGTAGCCTCATATTTGTATTAATTTATTGTACAATTATAGTTTTACTTTTTAAAGTCTTGATTATATGAGCAGTAATTAATAGTAAGTTAATGATGACAATAGTATTACTAAAAAAAAAAAAAAAAAAGTTGTTACTTGCTTCTCTTTGTTGTTTATTTATTTTTATTTTTTTTGTATAGGAAGATTTCACACAGGCTTGTTTGAGAGTAAAAAATTAGGATGAAATAACCTTGGGAAAAACATCGAACAACACAATTTATTTGTAGAACACTTGTATTCTACACATCAGCTGACCAGTGTTATGAAATTTGTTAATGTTTAGCATTATATTCTACAAATCAGCTGATCAGTGTTCTGAAATCTGTTAATGTTTAGAATTACTGAATCATGTGCGGTAGTTTCAAAAAGTCAACAATTTTTACATACCTACATTATGAGGTTAAGTGTTAAATTGTGAACATAATTTTGATTTCATTGCTAATGTGATTACCATTACATAAAAATCCCATTGAGATATTATTTACCTAATATGTTCTTTGATCCTTTGTTACAAAGTAAGAAAAATATACCAGATAAAAATGAATTTGTTGAAAGTATATGTAATTATATAACATCTTTATCTAACTCCTTCCACATCTGTTATATTATTTATTCTCTTAAAAAATTTTCTTTGATCCCATGTTTGAACAATATAATGCAGCAGAGATGTATTAAAATTACCGACCTTCACGGCAAAATTGTAACATCTATGCTTTCATTTTGGGGATCCTGGGTTTGAATTAGGTTAGCCATAGCATTTTTCATGTGTACAGTATTCCATTTCTGTATTCCCTGATAGAAGCTTAAGTGGCAAGTTAATTCATCAAGAAAAAAATTTCTGTTTTATATTGTATAAAAGTTGGCAAATAGATATAAATTGTCATGATGAATAAATTTTAAAACCCCGAATTTCCATTAATTTGTACTAATTTTCTCACTCATGATATGTAATTTTTATAACAGAATTAATTTTCTCATAATAATTAGGTGAATGAAATGTATTTCCTTTATTTATAACTGCTAAATGTACCTATATATCTGACTGAATAAGATTTTAAAACCACTATTTAGTTAACTATGACTGAGATTATAATTAAAATAAAAATTTAGTAATTTTCTTTGATTTATTGTACTCTTAGTTCAGGTTTTATAATGTATTTCATTCGTTTTTTAATGTTGATTTTTTCGTTATTTGTCTGATTTATAAATCTAGATGCAATATTTTTTACTTTTCCCTGTTCATAAATATATGAATAGATTTAATTCAACAAGGTTTTTCTATTTTTTGATACTGATGTTATGGTTTGTCATTTACAAATTATTACAACTACATTGAGGTAAGTTAATTTTTTTCTTAACTTAAGAGATAGTAAAAAATTTGAAACTGTATTGCAGATTGTAATACTAGAGTCATTTATTTATAGTTTTAATTACTTTAAATGTGTAACTTAATACACTTTCATTATATACTGTTAGATATTTTTGCATATGTTTTTAACTCTCAAATAGCTTTCTTTATTACCAGACTGTGAATGTTGTTGTTTTGTAAACATGCTTTTCTTTGAAAATCAAAATAATATTCTGCCAGCCTAACTAGACTTGCTTTGAACTGAAAGCTTGCATGTTGGCAATAAGGTGGGTGTATGTACATTTAGCTTCTGTAGAAAGTAATGATTGTTTTGCTCAGCTAAACAGCCTTCCTATTCTAAAAAAACAGATGTGCTACAATAAAATCTGTTCAAAATATATGTGTTATTTATTACTGATGAATTACAAATAAAAAAATGTTTTGAAACAAAATGTATATTCATTCATGTTTATGTAAGCAAACAAGTTGCTTAAGCAGCAAGTCAAAGCATTTGAAGTGCATACCTATTCTATACATGTATATAATAACATATGCAGCAGTCATTATTATTATGATTTATCACTATTATACGCAAATACATATGATGGATAGCTTTTTCAATGAGTGTAGTATAAATTATATCTTGAAACTGAAATTCAGTTGCTTTTTTTTATTTTATTAAAAATCCTTCTAGAATAATGAAGCATCAGAAAATCATATATGTTTAGTTCTTCAATTGCTATTTATTTTCTCATAATCAGACCCAATTAAAAAATTAAAAAACTAAAGGAAAACAGCATTCATTAGTTTGTCCAATTTATTACATTCACTCACAAAAATTGTATAAATAATGAATAATTAGAATAACTATCTGACATCTGAAAAATCCCAATCATTCTGCTGAAAAAAACTTTGTTCTTAAAACTTTTATTCCAAAAAATTTATAATGAAATATTTAAATGAAAATATCTACTCAGAAGAAATGAGTTCTTAAGTACATATCTGCAAAATTTGGAGTCTCATAGTAATTCTATTCAATTTTTTTCCAACAAAAAAAAATTGCTGATGTCTATTTTTAAATCATTGTATATCCCATTAAAAATCTGAGGCATTTATCATTACTTATCCATCGCATATTGAAACCTAATTAAACTAAGTGTATAATTCCTGTCTTGATAGATTTCATTTCTTTTTACAAGTTTGCAGAAAAATAGAAGTTACAAATATTGAATCCACATATTTAATTATGTTTTAATTATAAAGAACTAAATTTGTACAAAATAAAACATTATCTTCTACTTAATAATAAATGCATTAATAGAAATATATCTATTCATATAATATTATGTACACATAATTCAAATTACTTTTGTGTGAGGAAGATCAAGAAATACTACTCTCTACTTGTAGCTGTTCATTAAAAATGATGTTTAATTATTGTATTTTTGGTTATGACACAAAAAAAAAAAAAATTGAGATCAATACATTTAGTGAAATACTAGGGTAAATCAAATATAAACGAGATTTAAATCGTTTTTTAAATAATTTATTTAAAAATAAAAGGCAAATATAATTTATTTTTCTACATGATTTCCAGCTATAGAAATATATTTTTTCCAGCTAGAAGTAAGGTTTTTTATCGTAGAATGAAGTTGGTTGCGTCAGGAGCTAATTGCGCCCGAATACCTACACGCCCTCGTCATCTAATCGTTGCCCTCTCAGAGCTTCTTTAAGCGGCCTAAACAAATAAAAATCGCAGGGCGGTAGGTCCGGCCTGCAGAAAGAATGATTAAGTTGAGTCCAGTGCATTTCTTATAGTCTTGAGCCCGTTAAAGCTACAATATGGGGCCTGCCGTTGTCGTGGAGGAGGATGGCCTCTCGAATCAATTGGTCTCGTCTTTTTCAGAGATGTGCAGCCCTTACATCGTTTAATATATCACAGTAGTAAGCAGCATTGATTGTGCGTCGCTCAGCAAAAATCAATGAGCAAAATGCCTCGCCGGTTGAAAGAACCTTGCCAGCTGACAGTTGAGACTTTGCTTTCACTGGGACTGCTTCCCCTTTCCTCCGCCACTCCATACGTGTAGTGATGGACCCACGTTTCGTCGCAGGTGACGATCCGACTTGAAAATGCATCATCTTCTTTCACAAACCTTGCCGTAAGCCTCTGACAGATATCACTTTTTAACTTCTGATCTGCGGACAAAAAGCGACCGCAGCCATGAGCCATTCGGGACACACTTTACGGAGCTGTAGGTTGTTTATGATGATCGCTTGACAGCTCCATAACTTATTCCGACCTATTCTGCAGTTTCGGATAATCTCACTCGTCGAACGTCTTCAAGAATGTCTCGAACCGCGCGAATGTTTTCGTCTGTAATACTAGTCTGAGGACGGCGGATGTTGTTCCTGATTTTCCATTAGTTCTCGTCCTTCCTTGAACTCTTTACACCAGGCAAACACGTGAGTTTGCCTGGAAAACCAATTTTCCGGAATATCAATTTCCGGAAAATTTCCGTCGCTTGAACTCCTTCATGAGCAAGAAATTTTATAATTATGCATTTGGCAGTGAAGGGGGCGCACCTGTTGCTCCGATATCGTCAGCGTTACTGACGTTTGGGTTGGGAATGTAGAATGGCCGGCTCTCCCCAAACTCCTCATGCTAATGACCCCATTCCAAGCATATGGGAAGCGCGGAACCAGTCCTACCAACCGTAGACGCTCAGGAACAAAAATCCCATTTATATTTGATTTACCCTCGTAATATTATATCCAAAAAAATATGTTACCAAATTTTAATGTGTGCGTAAAAAGTGAAATGCAAAAGAAATAATTTTTATGCTGTATAAATGACAAAATATACTATTTTAACACAAGTTGGTATTATATAATTCATTCGGTAATAAGTTAAATAAATTTTATTTTTTCCCCATTTCATTTTTTTTAACTCTAATTAAAGATTGCCCTTTTCTAAATCTATTATCTTTAATGAAAACTATTTGTATTAAGAAAAAAAACTTTTTTATTTAAATATTGTTTTGCCGTACATGAATTAATAAAGTTTTTTCTTTTTTTTTTACCTAATTCGTTCTTAATTATATTAAAAATATTTTAAACTGTATTCTTAAACTTTGCAAAAAAGTTGTAGCACATTGGTGACTAGAGGTGTTACTGAATGAACAAATTTGATCGTTCCACCAAATATGACTAAATTTAAATCAAGGTCTTTGAATACATATATTGTATTCAAAGTTATTGTAAAGTTATATTGTATTGTATTCAAAAATACATATATTGTATTCATATATTGTACATCAACCTATACTGGTTGATCACTTCAAGTCTGATTATAAGAAAATGTGTACTCACTGTTTTTTCTTACTTATTTACAGAG
>JAAAKQ030513021.1:0-10521 GCA_010016005.3 Zanna intricata
GCAGGAACGCAATTTTGACCTATAATAACATTAAACATTAAAACTTACATTCACTTAGGGACCTAACTGGAGGCAATGCTCAGCGATGTACACTGAAGTTAGGAGTAATTGTGATTCGACGTCTGATCATTCAGCCGAACTTCTTACCATTAGCACGTTGTAGTGAAAAAAGTACAAACCGCCTGTCCTACACAATAACAGGACCGACTGGGGCTCCTATCAGAACTGGATTGAAAACTAAGTGTGCCTGTTCGTTTGAAAGATGGTGCTGATATAGATAATGCAGGGTATTATCTATATCAGCAGCATATACATCTATGTACATATACATCTACATCTATGTCTGATGTAGATAATGCAGGGAATTATCTATTCAGACCGCATTCCTGCATGAGATAGTTTAACGGTCGACATTAAAAAATACATATAAAGGACACGGAGACACGAGCTACCCGAGGGAGGTTATGTATCATATTAAACCAAGAGGAGACTTAGAAAGAGGTAGCTACATTCCAGAAGGCATGAGGAAAGAACATTTTTGTGCTTGTAGAGTAAAACGGCTCTGATGTCTATTAAAAACGAGACATATAGAAACTTTCTTTGAGAATCTTTTCCCTTTGCACAAAGAATGATTACTCATTATGGAAGGACACGAAGGACTTCAAAAGATCACCACAGTCGTTCCCACCTTTGAAAAAGCTCGAAGTGACAGTGAGAAAGCCGACGTATTCTCAGCATATTGAGAAGATTTTCAATTGTTTGACTTTGACGTACGAAGGGCTGATAAGGAAGAAATAATCGAATTCCTGAGTAGTCCAATTTCTAATTGTCTTCCTGTGAAACCTTTTTCGGCAGTAGAAGTGCGAATAATCAGGAGAAGTGGGAATTCAAAGAAAGCTCCCGGGTACGACTTTATAACTAATAAAATGCTTTTTATACTTCCATTTAAGGCCATGCCATTTTTAACACATATCTTTAATGGCATTCTTCGAACTACGAGTTTCTTGACGGAATGGAAGGTGTTTCAGATGGTAATGATCCCAAAACTGGGTAAGCTGACCGATGATACAGCTTCATACAGGCCGATAAGCGTGTTTTCTATTTTATTGAAGGTTTTTGAAAAACTACTTCTTCTGAAGCTATGCCAGTTTTGAAAGAAGGGCTTATTATCCCTTACTATCAGTTCGGCTTCAGATGTGATCACTCAAAAATCGAATAAAAACACAGGATTTTCAACATTATCAGCAAGTGCCTAGAAGAGAAGATGTATTGCTCGACTGTTTTTTTTATATCAAGCAGGCCTTTGATAAGGTCTCTGATCAAGCTTCCTGGCCTTCTCTAAAAATTGGAAATGAACCTTCCTCAAACGTATTTCTGATTCCTATACAGCTACATGGGCAGACGTTTATCCCAGGTCAAGTACAATCGAGACTTGTGTTTTGGAGCGCTACCTTGTTGGTAATAACACCTGTAATTAACCTACATCACGAATGAGTGGAAAAATGAAATCAGCAAGCATTCGTACTTTTCTCCAGTTACATTACCTTCAAAACGGAAAGGTTCAATGAATCCCTTGGAGACAAACTGCACCACATAGTCATACCAGGCAAATTCACATCCTTTTCAACTACAATGTGGGGATTATCTTCAGCCAGTACATAATAGTATTCCTATTGGCAGTTCCATTAAATTTGAATTGTGCTTCATCGATCCAAATAATGGTACCCTTAATTTTCGGTTCACGTGTAAGCATCTCCTGAATCCATTCACAAAATTATACTCTGCGATCTGGGTCGTCGTCAGTTAGCTGTTGGACTAGCCTCGTAATGTACACACACAACTTGCCTTTCCTCATAATGCACCGCATATTACTAGCACTTGGACCACCCTCACATGATCTTTGTCTTACAGATTTTTGTGGTGAACGCTGAAACAGTGCCAGCATCGCATCTGAAGATTCATCACTTGTAGCCGTGTGAGGTCACCTGTCGGCCTTGCTACATATCATACACTGTTCCGTGGATCTCGAATTTATCTGGTAGCCGTGTGAAGGCCACCATTTTGAACATTTACTTTAACCATCATTTAGAACATTCAATTTGACCAGAGATACAATTATTTTTCAAATTGGACTGTAGCCTTACTTTTCCCAGTAATTTTTAGGTTGGAAAATAAATTTTCTATGACAGTTCAATTTTGTATACATTTTTAAAAAATATTCTGTATAACAGAAACGCCGTTCGAGAAGAGATAAGGGAATTCAGTGCAAGATACAAAATGACACTGAACAAACATATGAACTGGCTCGCGGTTAGCCTCTTGGATAACAGCGAATATTTTAGACACCTAAAGCAACTGCATATGTTATTAGATCTGTAAATTCTCCGGGTAATGAGGTGAATCAGCACCCTAGGTGATGTACATTTTCAAAATTCTTCATTTGGTTTCGCCACTTCTTTTGTTGTTATTTGATTTGTTTCCTGTTTCTTCGTTTGATTTAATTATTCTTTGTAAACTTGATAAGACTGTTTTTGGTTTTTTCTTTTTATGTTCTGAACTTTGGACTTTGATCAATGTTTTTGGACTTACCTTTGTATGTTTTTATTTATGTATAGTATAATATATAAGACTATAAGACATGTAGACATTCAGTATACATATGCATGCATACGTATACATATATCGGTCTTTGAGGGTCTTTGAGAGGGAATGGTAATCCCTCTCTGGGTGTCATTTATTTTTGCTATTCAAATTTACTTATGGTTCGATAAATTGGAACATATTGTAAATTAAACACTGCGGCAAAAAAAAAAATATAATTTATATACTTTTGGTAACAGCAAGAATAAAATTTCAACTAAGGAGTATGAAATTAGAATAAAGGAAGAAGTTTGATCAGCAATTATATTTAAAAAAAATTCACGCGTAAGAAATTCGCACTGTAAAACACTTGTTAGTTGTTTTAATAGTATAAGATTATTTTTAGTAAATCATTAAAGTTATCAATTAAAGTTACATCACGCGTTAAGAATAAGTGTAAGTAAGAGATAAAAAAAAGTCTATAATACTGGTCACAACATGCTGTATCTTCTAATAGAAAAACGCTAATACATTTTTGAAAAAATGTCAACGTCTATAGAAAAATCTTTTTTTGTAATTCCAATTTTATGTAAATTTAAGTATAAAATGTTCTGTACCAGTTACTATAAGAGCAAAACTAAGATGTTATCTTCATAATAGATATACGATCGTTATTTTTTTTTAAAGAAAATTAAATAAAAGTTACATCAGAATGATATATAAATAACGTAAAACGTTTATGCCAACACAAATTATGTAAATATATTTTGAGGTTTTATAACTAGTAAAGTTTTTTGATATCCTTTTGAAATTTCAGACATCGTATTTCAGATAAATAAACCTCGTATAGCGCTTAGAAGACGTAAACCTCTTCATTTTACAAGCTAAATAAGTAAATGTTTCATTAATAATTCGAGCATATCTGATTACGTTTAGGTTTTAAATCATTTTATAATTATTTGATTGTGAATAATTTTTTTTTCATAATAATTATTTTATAAATATAAAACGCAGTTTATGGAGAATTTTTGACAAACTGGAAAAATATATGAATGAAAAAGATGAAAATAAACGATTTCAAAGAGTGAAGTGAAGTAGTATGGAAAAAAAAACTGAATTTGAAACGAGTTCAACTGAGAGAAAAAAACGAAGTTTTCTTCTAAAAAAACAAAAAACAAAAATAAAACAAACTAAAAAGCAACTCGAAAGACAGCGAAAAGCAAGCAGAACAGGACTATAGGGAAGAGTCAAGTACGAGTTGGGGGATGTCAGTTACAGTTTTCTATTAGAGGCAAAAACCTCTTTGCCTTCACTGTCACAAACCCAATATTGTTACGTGCAGCATGCAAACTCATGCCACCTATTCCTTACCATCTAGGAAAAATAACGTGAAAAATAACAGTGTTTGTAAATTCAGATACAAACAGGGGATACCTTGTTTGGTTAAAAAAAAATTATACCTTTTATTATGACCGAAACTTTTTTCTAACTAAAACCTGAATGAAGTTAAAAAAAAGACAAGTATAAATATAAATCTACATTAAAAAAACTAAGTTTAAAACTTAATTTGAACTTTTCCGTTGTTGGTATCAATTTATCTTTAATATTATTATTATTTTCAGTGCTAACTGTTTTCACTACCCACGCAGGCAAGATGAAAAATATGTAGCAGACATCGTTTAGAAAATTGATGATAGAACTTCTCGTTTAGCAAATTGAATCATACTATATCTTTTCCAATGATTTTAAAGCTTAATAACAAGCTTCAAAAGCAACTTTTTATTATTAAATCCTGCTCATCCTTTTGAATGAATTTTAACAAGAAAAATGAGATTGGTAAAATAGTAAGTTAATAATTTCTAAGAATCTGAATTGAAGTAATAAAATATTTACAATAACAATAAACAACAATAACAGAAATAACAATAAACAATATTAATATTAAAAATAAATTGAATAGTCCTCTATTCCCCCCCCCAAAAAAAATTCTGTTAATTTATAATTAATCTATTGAATTAATAAAATTATCTTTCAATAAAAAGAAGAAAAAGTTATACGTTTTTTAATATTTTTAAAATAACTCAAACTTAATCAGTTTTCAAACGCACAAAACCAATTTTAAAATTATAGCTTATTTTTAACTGCCTCATCTTTTCTCAATTTTTTAGACAATTAACCGTTTTGTGACAAATGGCATTCCAATTATCAAAAAAATTTTCAAGTAAAAATTACTCTTCTTAGGTATGGTTATTTCAGCCGGTCTCCGTGGCCGAGTGGTAGCGTCTTGGTCTTTCATCCGGAGGTCCTGGGTTCGAATCTCGGTCAGGCATGGCATTTTTCACACACGCTAAAATTCATTCATCTCATACCTCTGAAGATATACTTAATTGTGGTTCCGGAAGTTAAACAAAAAAAATAAAAAGGTATGGTTATTTCAAGCTAAAAATAACTGCAATGTTTTTTATGAGCTAAATAAGAAGTGTATAACTTAGTAATTGTAAATAATCAGGACTTTGGTAGAGATGATATAATGGTTAAATAAACTATGTATTTAATAAAATAATTGTTACATTACCTGTTACGGAGTAGAAAAGTAACGATAATGCATAAGTTTTAACGATAAACTACTCATTAAAATGCCGGATCAGTGCATCGGTTGATCAGTTTTTATCGAAAATTTCAGCTCATATTTTATAATAGTCTGAAGTATTGAATCATAATTTTTTAAATTTATAATAAAAAGTCCCTTTCGGCATGCCGGAAGGCGGAGGTAGATTTCACCGTCGCTAAGTAGGGAATAAAAAACATTTCCAAGTTAAAGTTAAGAAAAATTTAAAATTTACTGAATGCGACAATGGTTGCATGTGAAAAAAGTTTTACATGTTTAGCATACGACAAGCCTCAATCTTCTTACAATTCCAGCAACATTTTGTTCGATCTGTTTCGTAAGGGTTGGTCATACCAAAAATTGTTTCAGATAAAAGTTTTTGGTAATGTTTAGAGGACTGAAGACCACTTTAAACCGATTCGATACTATACCTATTAAGGGATATATGAGTGTTTTGTCTTCGATACCCGATTTTTTCCACTCCTGGGACAATAGTTGGTGATATCAAGACTTCACTTCGATAAGTTTTAGAGCCTTATCCAAAGAACAGAAGGAAGTTTAAACAAATTCGATAATTTACTTAATAAGAAATTTATAACGATTTTTGTTTTTTTTGAAAACCCCCTCCCATTTCCATCCCCATAGTCTGATTTTGCCCATGAATGAAATCGACCGAGATTTTGGGTCGTTTTATTTTTTGTTTCAATTTGAAAGTGATTGATGCAAAATTACGGCAGTTATCGTGTCCACAAGAAAGTGAAATATATATGTATTGTGTCCGCAAGTAAATATATATACATATATATTTACACTTTAACTTTTGAACTGCTTAAACTGTTTTTAACAGTCAAGATTATGTAGATTATAATCTTGAAGCTTGTACTTGGGATATGGAAAAGTAGCGTATGAAAAATGGTATGCCTGACCGGGATTCGAACTAGGGATTCCGCTTTACATTCATACATATCATCCATATTCATCCTCTGAAGTAATATTTTACTGTGGTTCCGGAAGCTAACAAGAAAAATAAAGAAATAAACATATACCCTAAATATATTACACTCCTTTTTGGGCAGTCATGTAAAAAAAGATGACCACTTTCAATGTTTTATCATCATTAAGATTCGAATTATAAAGCTTAAAAACTAATTTTAACTTAAAAATAATAGAAATCTGTATAGTAGTGGGAAACTGAACTACTTGTATGGATAATTCAGATTAAATAATTGATGGTTTTCATTTCAAAATATTTTTCTTTTGAAAATAATAAATAAAAACAAGCACAGTATAAATCACAAATATCCAATATGTTCTATCCTGCAAAGTTAAAAATAAATTTTAATTTATGTAGCTCACATAAAATCGTATTCATTAACGAATTTTATTAATGAACAAGATAAATATTCTGATAAAAGTATTTTAGCGTGGTTTATTAAACGTAAATTAGATTGAAGAATGATGGTCTAATAAACTTTGCGAACAAGTAAAAGATAAGAAACTATTCATATTAAAAAAATAATATTTATGTGTATAAGATTTATATTAAGATATTAATCTAATATTAATAAAAATGATACTTAACTACTCTTTTGAAGAGGAAATTAATGCGCTCTAAATCAATTTTAGATAAAGAATGAGAAATTGATCCACATTCACTCGTATATCCTGCAAATCTATTATTCTTAAATTATTTATTACATTATCTCCTGAATGATTTTCCCATAAAACTGAATAATTTTGTGGAATCTCTATTAAGGTTCTAGGATGTAATAAAAAAAAAAAAAAAAAAAAAATTAAAAAACTTCTCATAACGTAAAAATAGTTTGAACTGACTGATGGAATAATTCTAATTACATCGGATTATAAACTTCAAAAAGCAGAAATTTGGTAATTTTATTTAACGTATCAGTCGGGCTTACAAAATTTTTAATGGTATACTTTTGGAATTACCGGAGTAATAAAGCTGATCAGATGGGCTTTAATCAAATGAGCTCTCGGACATAAAGCCGTGGCATCCATGAACAGAGTTGCTCCCACCACTTACCGACTAAATCCCCTTCTCCGTTACTCAGGGGCAACTGGAATTACCTTACAACATATCATAACTCAGCCCTGAGCGTCGTGGCAGGAGATTAATCCTAACCGTTTGCCCTTTCCATTTGGACTCCTGTAGTGGAACCCCCTTAGGGGTCCTCATGGGATCGTTAGGGCGTATTGACCTTCTACTTGTCGTGAGCCAGCACGTCCCTTCTCTATGAAACTACCCGCTCCGCCCTACTAATCTGACCTAAAGGGACGGCATGCGCATTGAAAAATGCGCGAGTGCCCCTCCCCAACCCGCACGCGACCTTTCAACCCTAAGAGGAGCCCAAATGCTTCATCAGAAGTACCCCAACCCAACACAGACTAGTGTGTGTGTGCCGGACCGGGGAATCCTCAGCAACCAGGTTGCCTCCCATGCTTTAAACGTCGCCACGTTTCGCCCCGTTTTTTTTTTCTTTTTTGAAAAATATCCGCCTTTATACCTTCTATTACCCTAAGATCTTAGCCTAACTTCCTCCTGAAAATCCTCTTCCCTAAAAACTAACCTAAACCTACTTCCGCCTAATTTATTGAGGTTTATACAACATAAAAAAAAGTCCTCATAATTTTTTAAATATAAAGTCTTTTAAAAGAAAATTTTCTGGTGCCCGAATTTTTATCCATTAATTCATAAAGGGAATATATAATCCATTATATATTCATATATAAACTGTTTATTATATACGTGTTTTTAAGAAGAGAATTTTATCGGTCGTTAAAGTATTTAAAATAAAATGTCCGATTGTGATAAATTTAAATAATATTAACAGTTAATAAAATTCACCATTGAGATAAACTCTAGATATTTCGGCTTACCTGAAAGCCATAATCAGGAGTAAAAAAATATATTACATTGAAGCCAAAAATTAAAAAAATAGTAAGTTAAAATGTATAGACAGTCATGACTGTCCGGTCCTAACAGTATACTGAAGAAATATATACGTGCTCTGGTGGGTTTAAATAAAATCAAACGGAACCATGTTGTCAATAAGATAATTATTAAGATTATATTATTATTTCTTTATATTTATAGTTAGTATGTTTTAAATAATATATCACCTTTAAACATTTTTTATTCATTTATTAAAGTTTTATTATTACAGTAAATATGATATTTCTCTAAATGAGAAGTATTAAAATATTTATAAGAAATATCTAAAATTTTCACGAAATTATCAGGATTACATGTGTGACCGTATTCTATTATATGTTTGGCAAAGTTGGAGTTTTCTGGTTTATTATTTTTAATGCTATTTATGTGCTCTTTTGCACTTATGGAGAATTTGCAATTCGTTATACGACGTATATCATGCCGCAATCCTCACAAACTATATACCTTGTTTTTCAAATATGGTATCATTATTATGTAATTTTTTATCATAATTATTATTAATATATTTAATTAATTTATTACTAGCAAAATATGTAGGTATTTTGCCATTTTTTTAATACATTTTTTCAATTTTTGACTAAATAGTATATATTCATTTTTTTGTGTGATAAATTTCATTACAGCAATCATATCTAAATATAAAATTCTGTTTCAGCTCTTAGCAAAATTATTTTTAATTATGCACCGATTTATTTATTTTAACTAGTAGTATAATTACTATTTGTACGTAATATTATGATTTAACAAAATTGTGGAAAAATGTTTGTAAGGAAGGTATAATTTTCATTAATTTTTTAACAGGTCTTAGTCTTGGGCTTTAAACAATGAAATCACATGTATGAGTTTTGTACTTAATTTTGGACTAGCAAGAAGCGAAGGTACTATTTTGTAACAGATGGCCTAGATATAACAGTAGAAGAAAATGTTTAATTTAAGGCATAAAACTCAGTTTTTTCTGTCAAGAAATTCATAGATAAAATTGTTTAAAAACAAGGCGATTCTTTCGTATTCTATTCTATACTCTGTCGATGATTTTGAAAATAATTAATTAACTTCGATTAACAACAATTAATTAACAATAACAATTAAAACTGATATTGATAACAATTAATAAAATGATATTTAGAGTAGCCTCATTTTAATTCAAAATAAATTTTCTTTTAAGATATATAATTTCATCTAATTATTGAAATTTATTTTCAAAGAAAAACTAATGAAAAATATCCTTTTTAGATTGATTTTTATCTGTTATCAACGCGAAAAAATTCTAAAAATATATTATAATAACGGCTTTAGATTTTATTATTTTTTCTCCGGGTCTCTTTTTTTTTTGAGTTTGTTTATTTACCGCGCCTCTAGAGCCGGACCCGTAACTAAGCATTAATACAACTCCAGGGAGTGCCATTGCCTCAAACTACCTAGGTAATTATCCTGGGCCCGACTAACGCCGTCTACAAGGCACCACCCAGGCAGCCGGGATTCGGTCTTAGAATGTCATGCCTCTAATCAGAAGAGCGCCGAAGAGATCCCCTCGTCGAGACTCCAGTCTTGATGCCTGGCCTCTAATGAGGAACCCCAAAAGGAATTCCCCACCGGGATTATAATCTTACAATATCCCCAGTGTTAATGCAATGAAATCTCTTCCAGTTCTTCTTTACAAAGGGGCTGCAAATCTTCTTCCAGAAGCTTTGCAGCCCCTTCCCATGGGTGCGGGTACCAATTCATGTTTGCATGCCGTGCATCGAGCCTCCCGCTGACAGTCCTTCGGTGAATGGGCGGCCTTTTCACACTTGAAAAATGACAGCTGGGATTCGGACTACCCCAATAATTATTTATCTTTTTATTGTTACTATTGCATATTATTTATTTATCGTAATTTTTTTTACAATCAGGTTAATAATGATTAATAAATCAATATATTTAAATTAAAAAAAAGTTAAAAAAAAAGAAGATGAAGTCTGATTCGAACCGATGTGCCTTTCCAGTATAAGATCAAAATATTTCATTAATTAAAATTTTATTTGACTATAATTCTGGAATCAATGAAAATAAATACAACTTATGATATCGTTGTATAGCTCTTAATGAGAGCTTATTACTGCAATTATGAAAAAATCCAACGAACATTTTTTTGGGATTTGGATTTTTTTGGACACTTTAGTTCAGTCGATTGCAATCAAAAGGGTAGGTTCACAACTAGATGTTACAACAGTTCTAAATCGAAAATTTCAACATTCTACAGCTAATCGTTTTTGAGTTAACAATTAAGAGTCAAAATTAGGCAAAATGGATTTAGGGATGTTTAAAATGGATATTTTCGCTGAAATCTGAAAACCAAAATTTTCCGCGATCCTTTTTT
>JAAAKQ030513032.1:0-18062 GCA_010016005.3 Zanna intricata
TTCAGCTGCTCTGTCGTGGCCTTCTCAATGTCAGGAATGGTGTCAAAACGTTTCCCTTTTAGCACATTTTTTATTTTAGTTTAGCACATTTTTCATTTTTTAAATCTGATGAATAAAGCGGATGTAGACAGAGAGGAAGCGGCCAAAAACTCACGAATCAAAAGCTACTTGTGGAACGGCATGTTGTCATGACGAAGAAGAAAGCTGTTGGCCCATTTTTTAGGTCTCATTCTTCACACATTGTTTCGCAAACGTTCCAGTATCCCCTTGTAAGATTCGGATTTTAAAGTTGTTCCACTTGGAACGAACTCTGATCACACTATGCCCTCACAATCGAAAAAAAACAATAACCATGACCTTGATGTTCAACTTTGATTGACATGCCTTTTTAGGGCGAGATGAGTTACTGGTTTTCCATTAAGAACTCTGAATTTTTGTCTCAGGGTCGTAGCCATAGACCCAACTTTCATCCCCTGCAACAATTTTGGCCATGAAGTCCACATCTGCATGAAGATGAACCTTCAATTCCATGCAAACTGAAACAGACTTTTTTTCAACTTAAAACAAAACTAAATGTTAATGCGTTGTTCAAGATCCATGTTTCACGACGGACACTGCAAACACGACTTCACTGTAGTGGCTATAGAAGCAGACTGACAAGCCGGAAGGTGTTTAAACTTGTCACTGTCTGTCTCAACACATGAGGGTACAAGACATACTAGTTGAAATAAATGCAGCATACGTAATTGTTGCTATAAAAATTCATTTACTGTATTTTTTTATCAAACCTCGTATAGATAGAATCCTCAATATCTTCTAACATTCAATTATATTTTGAAAATGTTTTACATAACATCATTTATATGTATGATATTTTTACAGTGGATATGTTATGTAAATTATATACTCGCATATTGATAAATTACAATTAAAACATAAAACCTGAAAATTATACTGTATATATAAAAAAAAATTATGTTATTTTAACAGCAAACATTTTAATACTATATTATGTTTTAATATAGCTTATTGTTATTATTATTATCTTTTATAACTGCATAGAATCACTTTAGTCAGTTTATTATCCAAATCTCTTCAATGGGAATGTTTCGGCCTTGTGGTCCTCCCAGTATTTTTATGTGTTCTGATCTTTGTGCCCTTGCCCGTGTTGAAAATGTTCTTGTTGAGTTTTCTCTTGTGAGAGTTTTTGTTCTTGATTTTTACGTAGATTTCAAAAGAAAGCTATCTATTGTAATGTGTATCATGTTTCAACTTCCAGAAAATTTAGACATATCTTTGCATTTCACATCCTTCAGACCCCAAAACCACAGTCAGTTCATATATATATACATACATATGGTTTACATATACAGATATATGTATATTTCACTTTCTTGTGGACACAATAACTCCCACAATTTGCCACACCAATCGCTTTCAAATGAGAACATAAAATATATTGATCTGAAATCTCGGTCATGTTTATTAATGAAAAAAATTGGATGAAGTCCCTCCATTTCTTTGGAGGGACTTTTTGAAAAAAGGAAAATATCGCTACAACTTTCTTAGTAAGTAAAATATAGAATCTGTTTAAAGTTCCTATTACTTAAATAAGAGCCTAGAACTTATCCAAGTAAAATTTTTTGCTAGCACTAAATATTGGTACAAGGGGTGGAAAAAATGAGGACAAAAAATCATAGCTTCCATTAATAGCCGCAGGATCAAATCCATTTAAAGCAGTCATTAGTTCTCCAAATATTAACTAAAGCTTTTGTCTTAAACGATTTTTAATATGACCAACCCTTATGGCAAGGAATGACCAAAATATTGTTGGAATTGTAAGAAGATGAGGCATTCCATATGCCAAAAATGTGAATCTTTTTTTATAGATAAAACCATTGTCATAATGAGTGAATTTCAAATGTCTTCTCACTAATACATTTACGAAATTTACACACAAGGAGCTGTCCCACCCCAATCCTAAATATTCCTTCAAAATGTTCATTTTTCACCCCTTGAATGTTAGTATTTCCAAAATGTTCCAAAAGGTCTCAAATGTTGTAAAAGTGAAGATAATAGTTATTTATGTTTCTATTCTGAGGGTTTCTGTAACATATTGAAGACCTCATAAAGAATGTTTGTTTTTTTAAATTATTTCCCATTAAATAAATATGCAGGATCAGGATCTCTCCAGCCCCCTGTAGTAGAAGTATCTTACTACGTATTTCACTATTTGTGTGGCCAGCTCTGGACAGCTACAGCCGAATTTATTTAGAAACACTCGCATTTGCATATTGTAGCTCATATTGTAGAGTTGGAATCAATATTGTACAAATATCACTTTACACAATGTTATTTTTTTGCCAAAATTGATGGGAAAATAGGGGTAATAGATTACTATTTTCGGTATATTCAAACAAGATAGGGTATCTAACATAAGTTGTAATACTTAATGTGAGTAATGTAGGCCTATTGTACTTTCAGTTCATCTTCTCATATCACTGTTGTTACATTTATACATGTTTTTAAATAAAACTTTCTGAAATCATTATCTTTCTTTTTATCGATACAAAGAAACAAATCTAGAATCTACCACTAATCCTCAAATAGATGTGTTGTCAAGCAGTTCCGGAAAAATGATTAAAAAGTCTCAATAAATTTAGCAATAACTTGTAGTCTACTGATAAAATATAGTGTCCATAAAACATGGAAAGTAATGTTTGATACGAGCTCGTACAATCCAAGTTCGCCTACCCCTATTTTGCCCCAAAGAAATCTATCTCTGTCCAGAATGCCAAAAGGTACTTTTCTTGTATAATTTCTTTTTATCTGTGATGTCTTCTGTTATATAACCGACTTCCTTCAGATCCTTTCTTATTTCTCTGAGCCATCTGCATCCTGTCTTAGTGTTCTTTAAATTGAGATTGTACTGTACTAACCACTTGTACATGATCTTGAATTTTGCATCCTCATGATATGTCCAAGGAGCCTAGTTTCCTCTTACACATGGTATCAGTGATAGATTCTAACTCTTTGTTGGATACATTCTGGTACTTTTTACTGATACAGGTTCTTCTGATTCTTTTTTAGATTTTCTGTAGTCTGTCTGTCTTTGATTGTTCGTTCAGATGGAAGGGGTTTCTACTGCATAAGTGGCTTCTGGTTTTATAACTGTGTAGTAGTGTCTTATTTTTACGTTTACTGATAAGCATTTTTTATTATAAATGTACCAGGTTAATTTTTGAGCTTTGGCAAATTTGTTTCTTCTTATTTGCATTGTGTTTTTTTTGTTTAGGTTATTTGTTATTATTTCTCCAAAATATTTTCATTGGGTTACTATTTAAATTTTATTATCGTTTACATCTTTTAATTATGAAGGTTTTTAGGACAAAATGTCTGTCTTTTCAAACAAGGACAATTTTATTTGCAATGGTCCTAATATCTGTGTTTTAGTTTAATTGTAAGAACCAGAATATAATCCTATCTACTTAAAACGTTATAAACACTATTAATATTAATACCTAATATTGAATTAATAGTAAGATAAGATTAGAAAAGTCTAAAGTCCACATAATCCAGTTCTGTGCAAATATTATTATTTTTACTACTTTTATTATTACTGTTTACAATGGAACTACCCTGCACTGTATGACTGAATATAATAGTCACGGTCACTACTATTTGCCAATAACTCAATATACAACTCATTTCGTCAGACAGCAGCTTCATCAGAGATGCCATTGTCTACATTACAATGAACAGATTTTTAGATGAACCTGTTAGCCTAAGAAAAGGATCCCTTTTAGTTCCTTCTGGATGTCTTTCATCATTATTTTCACATTCTTTCTTTTAAATTGAAATTGAAAGGAAACCGTTACCCTGATCCATTATATGGTCATGTTGCAATTTACAGACAAATTATGAGGAAAATCAGGATTCTCAAGTTATTCTTGTTATTGAGCAAACCTTTAAGATGTTAATTTTTAAAAGATTTTTAATCTCTTTCCTCTTCAGCCATTCAGTCTTTCCTGTAATATACATCATTAATTGCACTGTTAATGGTTAAGAAATTTAGGCTTTTATACAAAGTGTCATTTAATTATAAGAACCAGTTCAAATCAGAATCAGTTCAGAATCAGTTTAATCAGTTAACTAAACCAGTTCAGAATCAGTTTAATTATAAGAACCAGAATATAATCCTAACTTTAAACAAATCCTGTACTTATTTGAATTATTGTTACTGTTATTATTGTTAATATATAAAAATTTACTACGACTAAAATTCCACAGCACTGTTCTTGAATTATAACTTCTTTTGAATGATTAATTAAGCAACAAGCATTACTGTCAATTCCCTATTCTAATACCAGTTTACATTATGCTTCTGGAATATTTCAGATCTGACTAAAAACTACTAATTACTCTTCTAACCTTATGATCCAAAATATCAATTCTTCTTAAAAAAAAAAAACTAATATATTAAGCTAAATTAATTTTTTATATCAGAAAAAATTAATTTTTTCCATATAATTTATTATTTTTTCATGTTGTTGGATAATATATTTAAAAAAGAGTTTGTTTCACAGAGTAATATACAAAGCTAATTATTTCATGATATTATTCACTATTTTGTGATGCATGGTATTACATTATTTTAACCTTTATTAGTATTAGTATTAGAGAATTTTTAGTCTTTTGTTTAGATATTGATCTAAATATCTGCATTATAATTTTAAACTGAGATGTTTCATCTTTTTTTTACATTCATATCTGATTTGAGTCTTCCAATTTTAACTGTGTTTTTATAACATATATGTTTTATTTTGTTGTGAGGTTATTTGTTTATAATAAAAATTTTCTGTAAAATGTTAGCCATTTATTTTCTTGATCATTAAAAGTCTCTTAAATATTTATATTAAAAGTATCTTATATATTATTTTGTTTACCACATAATGAAGAACAGGAGTAAAAGAAAGGCTAAATTGTTATGACATACATGAACAAAATATGTAATGAAATTTTCAAGATGTATATATAATTGGTTACTCTTTTTAGTAAAACAGATGCATATTATAGTAATAGTTACTTTAATGAGCTTGTGACTGTAAACTTAATTTATGATCATTTCAAGTTTTGTCAAACTTTAGTTAGGTTTAAAAAAATTGATTACATAAAAATACATTTAACAAAAAAATAAATAAAAAATAATCATGCAATAATAATCACAGCAACAGAAAAATATATTTAAAAATAGCAAAAAAAAAAAAAACTGTGAGGGTTAATGGTTAATATGTTCTACTTAATTTTAACTGTTTTTAATAATAATAGTTCAATCATTTGGGCTTAATTAACATCAATGGTTTAATTAACATTATATCAAGATTAATTTAACTTTAGCCTGGACAAGTTTAAAGTGTATGGCGTGGTAGTGCAATCTTAAAAGAAAACAAAATAAGTAATACAATAAAGCAGAAAGTTAATTTAAATTACATACCTCAAGCAAGACATGATGAACTTTCTTTAAGAAATCTTCATTATTTTCATAATCATCAACAGGAGCTTGAGGTAGTTCACCAACATGTCCCAGCTGTGTAAAACAAAAATTAAGTTAGCCATCAAGATAATCATACATGCATCAGTGCACAAAGAGCTTGAGAAGAAGATAAAAGGGATCACTGGATAATTACATCCACCAAATTTAATAAAGAATATCCACATCATTTGAATAATGCATTCATTTCAATTATAAACATTCCTACTGCTCTTTCTTTGTTTTTCCTTCTAAACAGATAATTATTTAAGGGATTAGGAATGCTTGGCATGCCCTTTAACCATATTGTTACACTTAATTTTTCAGTCACACCCAAAAAATCATTCATACAGAGTAGACAGAGCAACTGATTAGTAGCATTTATAGAAACACCTTCCTCTTGATCTTTTCAGAAAAAAATCTCCCATATTAGATACAAATAATAATAATAAAAGGTTCAATATAACCCTTAAGTTACTTTTTAAATGGAAATTTCACAAAATTCATTCCTAAAATAATATACAAGCTATACATTTTTATGATCATTCGAAGCATTTTGCCACCAATACCAAAACTATAAAGTTTTTTTGATATATTATGTCAAAAGCTTTCTAAGTCTGTGAAAACAGCAATGATTTTATTTTTTGATAATCCCAGAGCTATATTTATTGTAGAAATTAATGTAAATATATTATCACCAAAATGTTTCCCTTCCCTAAACTAAGTCTGATGTCAGATATTAATTATTTCTCTTCCATTCAGTCCATTAATCTGATATAAAATATATTCACAGTATTATTTAATTAAAACAAACTCCTCTGTAATTTTCTGAGAATCTGATTAAGCACACTTTTTAAGCATAACATAAACATTTTATTTTTTTTAATAAAATTTGTAGAAATAATTCTTCTAACTAAATCTTGTTGAAAAAGTTTTGCATTTGCAGAGATCAATAAATATTGATTTTATGTTAAACATTCAATTGAAATCAACGCAATTTTTTATAATAAATATGACTTTCCCTTGTTTTATTGAAATTGTGCTCTCAATACTAAGTTTAATTCTAAATTTCTTAACAGTAGACCAAAATTCCATAGAGTATTTTGTTTCCTTTTTTAACCGTATTTTCTTAAAGAAACCACTCCCTTGACCTATTTATTACTTTTCAAACCTTGTTTTTTTTGTAAACAATTATTTAATCAAAAACTATTTTTAAATGAATTTTAACAAGCTAATTTAAACCAATCTAGCTTTCGTTTACATTACAATAACTGCTGCTAAACTATAGTTTATTATAATTTTTAGTTTAGTTTTTATGTTCCAATAAAATTCCAACTCTCTTTCAAATATGGCATGAAATATTTCGTCCCGTATATACAACCTTCTTAAAATCTAAATCACAATGTGCTGTGTCAATAACTGTCCCAAGAATATTAGTTTCACTTCTGCCAATGTAACTAGTGTTATTTTCATTTTCATTAATCACATTCTCATTTTCTATCACATGGTGAGCAAAAGTAGAATAATTTAAGTAATAATGTAGTTCCACAACCTCAAATCGTTTCATGACAATAATGTAAAAAAAAACAAAACCCTTAACACATCAACAATGCTAACACTTATATGAACCTCTTTCTTTTTGTTTAGCCTCTGGGACCACCATAAGGTATTACTACAGAGGATGAGTGAGGATGATAGATATGAATTCCTTTCCTGGCAGGAAAGGAATGAAGTGTAGTCTTGTACAGTCTCAGGTCAACCATTCCTCAGATGTGTGGTTAATTGAAACCCAACCACCAAATAACATCAGTATCCATGATCTAGTAAAAAAATAACTATGTGTACTAGAATTTGAGCCTTATAACTCTCGACTTTGAAATCAGCTGATTTGCAATGACAAGTTTAACCAGTAGACCAACCTGATGGATTACCACATACACATGCCGGCCTCCGTGGTGCGAGTGGTAGCATCTTGGCCTTTCATCCAGAGGTCCTGGGTTCAAATCTCGGTCAGGCATGGCAATTTTCAAACACGCTACAATTCATTCATATCATCCTCTGAAGGTATACCTAACAGTGGTGTCGGAGTTAAAAAAAAAAAAAAAAAAACATATACAATCTAAGTAATCTTAACCAGATTATAACTCAATGATCTACCATTACACACTATCACACTTGAACTCTCCATAAATTCCACTAGTTGTTCCAGCCTTTTATTAGTACTAATAGTATAATCTACTGTCCTATTCCATCATATAATTAGCTTAAAACAATTCCTAATCTAATTTGTTTCAATAATCTATTCTGGTATTCAGTAATATGGCTGACATAACAATAATATGTCGACGTAATTTGTAAAAAAATTATTTAAAATCCTTTGAAAATTTTTCTATCAGGAAATATTCTTCTAAACCTGGTTTCCAATTAATTGAGTATAACATAATACTTTCAGATTAAACTTAAAAAGAATAATAATTAAATATTCATTACAAATTAGGATTTCTTTTAACAAATTAGAGCCTTTCTTAATAAAAAAAAAAAAACATCAATCTCATATTTGGAAGTGCCAGGAAAAAAATCAACACCATTGGAAAAAAAACTGTATATCATTACTATCATCAGTAAATTATGTTTCTATTAAACATATATACTGAAATTAACAATTTTTTTTTATCATCAGAAAACAGGTTTAACTGTCTTCTTGAAAAAATCAATTGCTAAACATTCTGAATCAGTAAACTGTGTAAATTGAGAAAAGAAGTAATTTTTGATCATTTAAGTTAAGAGTTATCTTAAGGATGTAGCACACCCAATCTTTATCACCTTTTTAAAGGAAGTCAAAATATGGAAACCCTTCAACAATTTTAAAACCATTCCAAATAGAATATTGTAACTTTCTGGATAAGGTATCTGTCAACTACTTTATTCTTTTTTTAACAAGAAACAGAATTTTAGCACTTCTTAGGATGGCCAAGGTACCATATATACTTTAAATGGTAACACCCTTTGTGATATAGCATTTTAAGGTATATTTAAGACAAGAAAAATAGTATAAATAAAAAGTTGGTAAGATGTGTGTACCCAAAATGGTATCAGGATAAAGTTCAGAATTTGAAAATTACTACATTTAGAAAGTTCAAATTATAAGATTAAATTTAAAAAAATTAAACTGAATTAAATAAAAATTTATAAATTTAAAAAGGATAAAAAAAAGTTAATTTTTAACACAAAAAAATTATTTTTATTGTAATTTAATCCTACCCTACTAGAGGGCATTTGTATTTGGGTCTGTGTGTGTGTGTCCATCCCCATTAGCTTAGTATCGGAATGTACCCCATCACTAGTGGAAAATACTGTTTCGTTAGTAAGTCTCGTGGTGGTTAGGTATATACTTGTTATATTATTATATGTCGATATATCGCATATATATCGATATACATACAAAATATAAATTAATAATATATTTTTTAAATTTATGGTGATTGTTTTTCTTCATAAAATAATGAACAATATCAAAAAGTAGGCACCAGAATGTGCCAATCACTAGTGGAAAATCCCAATTCATTAGTATCAATTTCTAATTTAACTTTAATTATATCAATTTTCATAATTTAAAAAAATGTATTTTTATACAAGAAGTAATCAATTTTAGACACCTAATACCCACTCAGAGATGCTAACCGCCAGGATATACACCCAGCGAGCCTAGCTACAGAGAACATGCTGTAGGCACGCCTCTGCAGCTAGTAGTAAATAAATAAAAATATTGTCACCATGCTGATCAACTAATCATTGATGGTCTCTTACCGCTGTTGTAAAAATGAAGCTGACTTCATTGTTTTGTAATATTCCATTAAGAATGATTTATTATTACACTGTTATCCTATAAGAATTTATTGTGATCAGTTGGCTAATTGATTTTGTCTACCTTTACCACATTTGTAAACCACTTTTGTTATTTACATTTTTTTACCTTACTAGTAATGGTTTATACTAAATTAATTCCTTCTATGCTAGCTGCTAACACTGGTATCAACATATCACTTAGTGAGAAGAGGGTCATATTTTTAATCATAAGGAGCTATGGTGATAGGTTGTATAATGTAGTTTTATATTTAATAACCGTAATCCTATTTCAAAAGGTACAGCATCAAAAACCATCTGACGATTTGAAGAAACAGGGAGTATTAATAATACGGGAAAACCAGGGAGACCTAAATCTATAATAAATCATTAAAGATTGTGCAAGAATCTATTGAGAATTCTCATTCCTTGATTTGAATAGCAGTATAGGAACATAATATTAGCCAAAGTTCAGTGATTTGAACAATAATGAGTGAAAATTTCACACCCTTCAAAATTCATCAGGTGCAAGAGAAGATGATGAAGATGACTATGATCAAAGACTTGAGTTCAGAAAGTTGGTACTGTGAGGCACATACACAGTATCTGATGTAATACCTTACAGTGGTTCCAGAGGCTAAAACAGAAAAAGAAAGGATAAAAAAGGAGTTAATGGAGACAGTACATCCAGTCAAAGTAAATGTATGGGCAGGTATTGTTGGTGGACGATTGATAAGGCCTATATTTTATTGACGGAAATATAAATCCAATGAAATGTGAGGTTTTGCTTCTCAACCATATCATTCCAAACTTTCAAAACATCGGTTTCAACAAGAAGGTGCATTTCTTCCTGGAAATGTACTGGCCGAAGGGGTCAAATAGAATGCCCAACAAGATCATTTGACTTGTCACTATTGGATTACTTCCTACAATTGGATTAATTTTCCATTGGATTTCTTTTATTGGATTATTGTTTATCATAATAAGCCCCAGGATATCAATGATTTACAAAATAGAATTTGAGAATAAACACAAAATATCACTAGGAAGTCATTGAATAATGCAGTATCATCCTTTTACTTACACAACAGAAGGAGGATATTTCAAACATTTATTAAAATGAAATGCAAATAGATAAGCAAACGTTATGCTTAATAAATAATTTTTTTTTTAAATAAATTTATTCAATAACATCCATTTTATCAAATTTTTATGAATTTATTTATTTGTGATAACAAATCCTTATATTATCAATGTAATTGTTTTTTAAATCCAAACTTTATCCTGCCAACATTTACGATACAAAACATTGTACCAATTTTTTACTCATCATTTTGCTTGTCTTAAAGGGATCTTTAAAATGACCATAAAAACTGTTACCAATTAGAATATTTGAGTTACTTCCCCTGGGACAACCCCCAAAGAGTTGAAATTCTGTTTCTTGTAAAAAGGTAAGTAGTAGACCGATACCATATCATGAAAGTTATAATATTCTATACAGAATGGTTTTAATGTTGTTAAGGGATTTCAAAACATTTGACTCAGTCTATAGATAGAATATATCTAAATTATGAGTAACTCATACTAAAGAATAATTTTTTATAATGAGCCAATTTTAAAACATGCTGACTAAAATTAAGTATTAATATATTGTAATATGCTACTTAAAAATTTGCCTTTGTAAAATACTATTCATAATAAAAAAAATATTGCATCTCAGCAACTTACTTAGCTCAAAAAACTTACAAAATCTCAATTTAGCTTAACAGCTCAACAAGGGAAAAGGTTCAATAAGAAAATGGGAAACAAAGTTAAACCCTTACTTTTTCAAATATGGTCATTCATTAGTCACGAAAATAGGATTCCATTTTTTTTTAGTTATTTAAAACTTAGATCAATTTCTCTGTAATAAAATAGCATGGTGTGTTTGTTATTTATGCTCACATTTTTATTCTGAAATGAATTATTCATTTAAGTACTTGTTGATATGAATGATTTAATGATTTATCTACAAATATATTTATGTTTTGGAGATAAAAAAGAAAAACATGGTGTTAGAGCTATGTTAAAAAAAATCACAACTCAAAAAACAGCTAAAAATCTTCAGGATTTTGAAGTTTTTCGTTGTAAAAGTTTTCGTTGTTGTTAGTACGTTAAATTCATGAATGTTATTTAGTTACAATTGGCAAAAAAATTGAACAACATCATATATAATGAAACATAAACCATATAAAATTTTTGTATTGTTATGGGAAAAACAGTAGCATTTTTATAATTTTTACTACGATGCACCCAAATAAAAAATAAAACATACTGAAAAAAATTATAAAACATTAATTAGTTTTGAATGTTACATTACTGATCGTAAAATGAAAAACCTATCAAACGGAATATGTCAACTTGTTATACTTCAATAAATTACACATTTTAATTCAAGTAATTATAATAAATTCAAGTAAAATTACAAATTAATTTAATTAAAATAATTTATAATTAATTATAATTATTATTATACTTTTTATTGTAATTAAAGTAATTATATTTTTTTTATTATACTTCTGAAGTGATTAGTACAATTAAAGATTTCTGTTTGCTGGAGCAATAAAAGATTGAAGAAGTTGTACAAAATTTGATGCCATCAAAATTTTAAATAAAATTAAAATATTAGTTTACATAAATCACTTATCATAATATAATTTATAATAGTTTACGTAATATCATTTATAAGTACTTGTTTTAAATATGTATCCTCCACTAAAACTGAAGATTATTAAGAAACGTTTAGAGCATTTACAGTTATTAATCAGGAACTCTTTAGTGAATAATTATAAAAAATGCCCTCCTAAAGCAAAATCATTACTTACTATAATTTTATATTATAAAATTATTTTATATGAAATGTTATTGCAACACAAATGCAGTTTTTATCAAACTTTAAAAAAAACCAAATTAATAATAAGGCTTGGAAAATGTTATATAAATATTGAATGAATGCTGATATTTTAAAATTTACTTTTGTTGAATTATATGAAAATTCAACTAAATCTTACACCATCAGCGGCATTCCATAAAGTCCTCCAATCCAGCTTAGGAATAATTCTTGCAACAAACTCCATGTTAAAATCAACTTCAGAAACTTTCACATCTTTTGCCTACAAAAGAAAACAATAGTAATATCAATAACAAAATTCCTTGAAAAAACCAGCCATTGAATAAAAATTAACTTGTTTGATAACTAACACATTCTACAACAATCATTTAAAATACAAGAATAAAAAATTTAAAATTTTTGAATAAATATTACCCTCAACTGTAATGGCACATTCTGACAAATTTTTGGATCATCATTCCACATAACTTTTTCTTTTTTTTTAAAACTAACGGAACCACCATTAGGTGGTTCCAAAGGAGGATGAAATCATTCATCTCATCAGAGGATGAAATGAATGATTTTTTTAGCATGTGTGAAAAATGCCATACCAGACCAGGATTGAACCTGGACCTTCAGATGAAAGGCTGAGATGCTATCACTTGCGCCAAGGGGACCAGGAACTGAGACTCAATAATTTCATATAACACACCAAATATTCCCTTACAGCTCAGAACTGTTTATTTATGGTTTATTAATATGAACACGAGATTTTGCAGATCTCTTAGGGAAGAAGTTACTTGGCTTCATATAACAAGACCTAGGTGGCCAGCTCTAGTGACTTACGTGAGATATGACAGGCAAGAAATATTTCTCACAATAAATCAGTTGTTTAGTCTGCAATAAAACTATCTGCACCATTTTGCTGAAATCACATTCATCCAGATCCAAACATCAATCAGGGCAACATATTGTGTTACCGAAATGCTTGCTACTTACTGTTAGTACTTATGCAGCCCATTTTTGAAAAAGTGCTACCCAATCAATCCACCACATCAAGATTTGCACTAATGAGAAGTTTATTATGAATTCAACCTCTCATAAATCATTTGAAAGTTCTTTGTGACCTAAATCCAAAAATTTTGTTTGTTCATTTACTTGAAAGTGCTTATTATATAAAAATAAAATGATATTATGGCAATAACAAAAAGGACTATCACATTTATAAACATTCCTCTCTTACATATTACACACGATTTCACTATTTGAATAAAAGTTACTATTCATGCTTGTATTTTTTTTTCTTTATACAATTTGGGTATGAATGAATTAAACACATATTTAATAAACAGCAACAGTGATAAAGAACTAGATGTTTAAAAATAATTTGACAAAGATCCAAGTCTGCTTAAAATTTACTATGGTCACCGTAAACAAACAGGTAATTTCCTTCATCTGGTGGTAGTACTAAGTAGGATCCTGTTCAAGATTTTTTGGCACTTAAGTTGTTCACAAATATGGCACAGAATAATGAGAGACAACCTTAAATCAACACCCATAACAATAACAGCTACAGAGATTTGGCAAAAACTGAATTATTGCAGTATTCAAAAGATAGGTTGCCCTAAATTTTTGGGAGCGAAATAAAGACATTTTTAATGAGTTTTTTTTTTTTTAATAATAGTGAATGACTTCATAACACAAGATTAATTCAATTCAATTAATTTATTAATTTTTTTTTTTTTTTAATTTGACTTCAAATAATGAAGGACAAACACTCTGCAAAAGATTTGCCTCATAATTAGTGAATTTCAATTTGCTTAATAAATGTTATTCAAAAATACATAAACAAATTGTTACAGCTGTTTTGTTTATACAGTTTAAGCTGCATGTACTTTTACATGTTTTGATGATTACAAGTTATGGATCTCATTCCCAACATTACCCAGGATAATCACATTTTATACTTAACTTATAATACAGAACAGCATTTATGATTGTAAAAAGCAATAGATACAATTTATTTACTACTTAAATGTTGTAGGATTAAAGTAATTCTCATAAATAAGTATTAATATAGCAGATATAAAGACCTACAACTTCTCTTCATTACTGGTTTTGTTAATTTACACAGATATTAAAAGCAAATATTAAATGTAATTTTTTATCTACAGCAGTGTAAATCATTAACAGTGTTATTAAATAAACCCGTTCAAATTCATTTACAGTAACTGAAAATTTTACCTGGCTAATGATTATTTATGCTGAAACTAGAAATGTTAGTTTAGTGAAAGTCAACCTTCATATGTAATCTTCGGTTGTAATGCATTATATATTATCCCTCTTTAAGTGAATTATCACACAAAAAGACATTGGCAAAAAAAAATGATATAAACTCATGAACCCAAAAAACCATACAGATTGTAATGAAATTAATCCTGATGCAATATTAGCAAATAGAACACCAAAAAACTAAAATTAATCACAATACAACAATTTTAATTAGCATCAGACGCACGTGTACGTAAACTCCGAACAGGTAAAATTACTATGTTTAAGGATCGCTAGTAAAAAATACTGAAAATATCAGCCCAAATAATTTCGGGTTCTTATAACTTTAGTAGCCATATTTATAAATATTAAAGTGTTTACAACAGGAACTAGTGCAGAGTACTGCAAAAATAGATAAAGTAATATAACGTCTTGGGTCAGGCAAATACTGCCATGTTTACATAACCTAGCATGATAAACAAAATGGTAAAATATCCAACTTACAATAATACCAAGAGGATATCCAACGTTGACACCTTTTAAGCAACGTGATGTTAATAAATTATGAGTCAGCAACTTCATATTGATATGTTTTAAAGTCCAGCAAAAAATACAGTAGATCACGGCACGACCCTTAAATACCAATGTTACCCCATTCAATGTAGTTAACTCTTTCAACTATCGAAGCGCTAGTTACGCCCTTGCCTGCAATTTAAAACTTCTTAACGACTTCCAAAGAAGTTATTAATTTATGTCGTAAATATGAATGAAAGCATAATTTCCCGAAATATTGCTACAAGCATAAAAAAAATTAATCAAGAAATTTAAAATAATATTTTATCCTTGCCTAATTCTTAATTAAATCATAAGTAAAGAAAACATTCATAATAAAATCAAAACATTTAGTTTTATATACATTTAACAGTTATTTAAAATCAACTGATTAATAATTATTTTTAATGAATAATATTACAGGAAGCCTTGTGTTATGCATTGGTGTGACTAGTGAAGATGTCATACTTGACCGTGATTCAAAACAAATTTTCGGCATAAATAAGTTTTTTCTTAGTAGGCCTGGTTTTTTGTAATCATATAAAGATGAGTTTTAAACAATAGTTGTGTATTTTAATAAAATTTTACATATTCACTTTTTTTCACTTGCATCAATAATGTCACTTGTACAATAAGTATAAGATAAGCAATAAGTATCACTTGGTACATATCTTGTGAAAAATGGCCATTTTGGTCAGTGCTCTAACATAAACATGTGCATACAGTTTTTTCAGATATATTGTCAGCTTATATGGTCAGAAAAAAATTTATCCACACTAGCTGATTATGTTATGTAGAAGGAAAAAATACTACAAAAAAAAATGTTGTCGTTGTGTCATAACACTACATTAAGTTGACTTTCTTTACTTTTGTTTGAAGTATTTAAACATTATAAAAAATAATGTTTTTTTATAATATTACTGATATTTTATTTTGACAGTTTACTATAATTGAAAAAAGACTGCCAGGTAATAAATGATATATGCAATCCTATCTGCTGATCATGGTTTTGCCAATTGCAGATTTGATTGTTCTTGGACAAATATATTTTTAACATTTATGAATTATTACTACAGTTATATGAATTTTATGTAAACTGTTAACAGTAAACAACAATTTTGCATATAACAGAATCATACTGTTATATGGAATATTGGATTGAACAGCACAGAATAACATTCCAAATAATAATATAATAAAGATACTGTTTAAATCGATCCATATAAACATTCAAAATTATACTTTAATGTTTTTCAACCTCGCTCAACTCAGTAAAACATTTTCTATTTTTGCAGTCTTTAGTCTTATGAGTTACACAATTTGGATAAGCCTAAAGTTTTGTAAAAGGAAAGGAGATAGTGATACAGGAATGTATACTATCTCCTACCTCATATACTGTCTGCTTGGAGCCGATAATGAAGAGCTTTTGTTTAGGAAACAGCTGTTATAAAGTAAATGGGAAAGTAAAACAAACACTGTTAAATATATAGATAATATTGTGATGAATATTAATAACCTGGATGATTTTGAAGGATTAATGAACAAAGTAATGATCTATAGTATGAAATATGGATTATTTCTTAAGAGACAAAATTTATGAAATTCAATAAATCAAAAAATAATAATATTAATGAATTATTGATAGTTAAATGTGAAGAGAATAAAGGTAAACATATCTAGTTACAATCACAAGGGAAAAGATAATTACAGAATAGAGATCAGAATAAAAATTGAAAAGCACAATTTAATTTTGCAAGAATGAGTAGGATACTTAATAATAATCTGCCTTGCAAAATATTAATGTAAATGTTACTATGTAGTAAGAAACCTGGACTTTGAATCAAGCTGCTAAAATCTAACTGAATATTTTAAATATGAATAAACTAAAGGATTTTGAGATTAGTGCAGGTAGATGGATTCAAAAACATGGAAGTTAAAAATGAAGGGTAGCAAAAGAACAAGAAATATTAAAGTACCCAAACACACAGAAGCAACAATATTTAGGCTTCATTGTGTGTTGAAAAATACTCTGTTTTATGTTCATAATTCAAGTAAGAAAATGAGCAGCAAAATTCTTTAACAAATATTCTTCTGCTCTTCAACAAATATTCTTCTGTTCTTTAACAAATAAAGAATATCTTGACTGAAAAACTTATTTGGAGTGAGTTCCAGTCAGCTAGTAAGAGTAGTGTTGTAAGTTAAAGATAGCTATCATTATTGTCAGTCTTTATTAATAGAAATGACATCTGATAAAAGTACATTTTAATTCACAGTTATGAACAGTGAATTAGTTTGGGGAATACATTTTCTTTAAATGGTTAATAACTTTATTAAATGGGAATAAAGTTAAAATAAGAAAATAGATATAATATTAATGAGTAATGTATTAAATCATGCTAACAAACAACATAATCTGAAGATGAAAAACATTAATGCTGCATGTGTAATAATAAAACATAATTTAAACGAACAAGTAAGAAAAGTAGTAAAACAAAACCAGAACAATTTGATAATATTATAAAATACAAACTTATAACTTAGAATTGAACCAGAGGTCTTCCAAGAAAGTACAAGTTCTTTATCCCAAAAGTTAATTTGTGTCAGTACCATTAATTATGCACAATTTGGGACTGAATGAATAATTGAGGATAAAAAAGCTTGCAATGAATTCCATAATTTTCTTGGGTATACCAGTTAAATAATTCATTTTTTAAAACACTCTCGGGCTCAATTCGATCATTTTATTCTCTATTTGTGTCTATGATAAAATATTTCTTTTTACTGAAAAACAAAAACTAAAATTATGAATTCCTTTTTTGTTATTTTTTATGTAAAAATAAGTCTGGAGACTCATGCTTCAAAAGGCTTTTTTAATGATTAAAATATTCGCCAAAATTGATTTTATATTAAAATTGAAATTTAAAAAAATTTGTTCCGATTTTTCCCCTCAATCAGGAGAGGGGTGTTAAGTTATTCACTTTATTTTTTAACAGAATA